>CAUYON010018071.1:0-24477 GCA_963573935.1 Arctocebus calabarensis
TTTTTTTGAGACAGAGCCTCAAGCTGTCACCCTGGATAGAGTGCCATGGCATCACAGCTCATAGCAACCTCCAATTCCTGGGCTCAAGCGAGTCTCTTGCCTCTGCCTCCCAAGTAGCCGGGACTACAGGCGCCCGCCACAATGCCCGGCCATTTTTTGGTTGCAGCCGTCATTGTTGTTTGGCGGGTCCTGGGTCTGGATTCGAACCCACCAGCTCAGGTGTACGTGGCTGGCGCCTTAGCCCGTTGAGCCACAGGCGCCAAGCCTAAAATCTGCATTTCTGGCTGAGGCCAGTAGTCAGAGGAGCAGAGGAGTGTTCTTTGTTCTTTATTTTCTGGTATCTTACAATACCTGAGATGGCTTCAGAGAATTATCCCCATGGAGGTCACAAAATCACGGGCAATACTATAGTAAAACAGCAACAGCCCAAAGCCATTAAAGTCCCTTTAAAAATCCTGTATTTCTGCTACATTTCTGGAGGGATAATGGTTCTTTAAGATGAGAGTCTCACATCCTCCTCATTTGCCAGCAAATTACCAGCATTCTCTTTACTTTTCTTCAAACCACTTTTCTATGTTCTTCATTTGGCTTTGGTGACAAGAACTGAAACCTCAGTAACAATGCTGAAGGCTAAAGCCTGATTTTCCAAAACCAAATGCACCTTTTTAAAAGACTGAGATATTTAATATCAGTTTTAATGTCTATATTGCTACATTGTTGTTAACCCATTTCCCCAAAGGAGAGTTAAACTTAGCTAAATAAAGGGTTCTTCATGAGAGGTTCAATTGTTGAAAGCAGGTAAACAGGATGAGTTTCACCTCTGGGACAAAATAGCCAAACAGGGACAGCATGAACAGGGTGAACAATATAGCAAACTGAATCATGATCTAATCTATTTTAGAAGAAGCAGAAATCCCTGGACATGTCATCTTGCACTGGACTTTTCTTTGGGCATAACATTAAGAATGAAGCTCATGTTTCTTAGATTTAAGGTATTATGACTCTCAACTGATAGCTGTGAGTTTGGTATAGAAAGAGAATGAAGAAGTTTCTGTCTACTACAACGATACATAATTATCATTGTTAAAACACATAGTACAGTTGAACAGTAGGTAAATAAGAGAGCAAGTTCGTAACAAACCCCTCTAAAACAGATGCTTGAAAGAAACTAGTTTGTACTTAACATTTTTGAAACTACTGAAATTCAAGTTAGAGAAGATTTACTTTGTATTACACAGAAAGAAAAAACTTAGAACTAAAAACTGTCTCATACATTGAACTTGCTTATTTTCACATGAAATTTTATAAATTCGCTTGCCATTTTTAGGTTGTTTGTAAATAAAGGGGATTCTATTTTTGAGAGATGAGTATTCAGAGAAGACAGTTGATACTCTCCTTGGCCGAGAACAATACATTTTATCTTAGGCTCAGAAACAGTTGGACATTTTTTACCAATTTTACCAAAACAAGATGAACATCAAATTAATCTTTCTATTTTAGTAAACCACATATAAAAGAGAATGAATATAAGATCTTAAAATACTTCCTTGAATAGTATCTTTCCTCCAATGGCGCAAAGCAATTTGCTGTACATTCTTACTCAGTCTTGAAACCATTGTGTGAAGATAAGCATTACATATGCATTCTCATCCTCATTCTATGAGTAGGAGAATTAAAACATGATAGATTAAGTCTGAGTGGTTCAAGATTACAAAACCAAACAAGATCTCCTAACTTAAGGGCCAAATCTCTTTCCAGGACTTTATTTACACTATATGCAATGTGAAAATCCTTTTGTTTCCGACCTCATTCCAGTCAATGACCTTGACCTCTGTCAGCACAGGCAGGTGTCATCTATCTTCCAAAATCTGGTGCTTTCTTACCTGCATATTTTCAAATATCCAAAATAAATATTCTTTATTTTTCTGATCTATTTAAATCCTTCTTTCAAGTCTCACTTTATCTAAAACTTACTCTCTTAAAAGACTCAACTTTTGACAGTTTCACCAACCAAAATATTCAATGACTAGGTTTAGTCAACGATGACCATCACTCTGATGTGGCACAATATCAGCAAGTTTCAAATGAAAGCACCCAGATAGTTTGTCTTTCTTGAGGGCAGGAACTATGTCTTATTCATCTTTGTTTATTTAGTACCTACATATGGCCAGAAGCACACAGTAGGCAGTGAAAGTAAATGTTGGCTGAAAGAAGGTCACTTTATATGACCATGCTAATATATTCCTTCATGAATATCCAAGATAATAAATGACATATAGACTGAGAACTATTATTACAAACTTATATTAATGCAAGTTTAACTAACAGAACACAAGGTTGATTTAGTTGATAAATAAAGCTGACAACTATCTCATGATCCCCACTGTCTCCCTACCCATGCTACAGTATCAGAGGGTTAAGGATGTGCGGAGTCTTTCTGTCTGTATTCTCACTACACCACACCATTCCTTCGCTTCTAGCTGCAGTCCCCATGGTCACTCTCTGTCCTACACTTTTGGTAGTTCTCCCCCACTTGCTCATGTATTCCCAAGTCCTCATGGAGTTGACGGTAGGAATCTGAGAGTGAAGGCATGCATTGATAGTCTACTCTCGATCATTGTTCCTTCCTTTTCAGGTGTCTCCAGCTCATACTTGAATTGTCATCCAGGAGGTAGTGTTTGCTAGAGGGCCTGGGTTCTCAGCTCACTCTAGCATTTTTTCTGTGGCTCTGTAAGTACCTTCTCCTATGAATCACACACACAGAAGATGCTGAGTAAATAATTATGAATTAGCCCCCTGAGAAGGGAGTGAAACCGAGATGCTTCTAAAATACCAAAAGAATGAACCAAGGTGACTGATGTCAATAGGAGTTGCCACTCATCCCAAGAACTAGAAATAAAATTGCTCGTCCAATAGTCCCCTTAACCAACATAAGCCCAGCCAATCAGCCATATACCTATGCCATTCAATTGCTATCTATTTTATTCTTCTCTTATGAACATAAGAAATCTTTTTTCGTTGAAATAACAAAACCATAAGCTTCCTACTTTGTCATCTTCTTGACTAACTAGAATAAGAAAAATAGAAATGGTATTGCTGTTAACAAGGAAGCTATGTAAGATATCTTGAGATCATCAAAAGCAATGGGAATCATTTATTAATAATTAAAAATCAAGTTTAAAAAGTATGTTTTAAAAGATGACAGATTCCCAATAGTATAGAGACTCCAGCACTTGCATTTTTAAAATTGTGTTCATCAGCTTTAATATATAAGGCAGAGCTTTCAAACCGAGAACTAATTGATTCTCTTACTCTTTTTCTTCACTGTTCATTAAAAAAATATCAGTATGGTACTCTCTCACCCATTTTTATTAACATTATTTAACATTTATTAAACAACTCATGTATATATTAGGCCTTGTTAGGGATATAGAATTGGTTCTGTGTTTTACATGGTCTTGCAAAGGCACCTTCTGAGACATGATTTGTTATTGTAATCTGCACATTAAGATTATACCCTTTGTTTCACCTCAAGCCAAAAGCAGCACAAGCTAAATGCCAAGCTTCCCTGAGTTACAAATTTAGAATCTCTCTCTGAGCTGCCTGCTCACATGGTACATTAGCCGACTGCACAGGTTGATCAGCGATGCTCTCCCAGGGTGGTATATTGACTCCCATGTGCACTTATCATTTATCATACTTATGTTCATTTTATTCTTATCCCAATAATGACAGCATTCATGTAAAATGAAAGGAGAAAATAAGATTAATACCTACTTAGTACACCTTTAACATCCTGCACAAAATACGTTGGCTTCTGAATCAAACGCATGTCTTCTCTGAATTTGGATTTTATTATCAATATTATTATTATTGCTCTCATTCAAAAAGGACATGAATATGATCATTTGTCATTTCTTCAGGAATGGTCAAGTGCCAGTGAGAGGAGGACAGAGGGAGAAAGGAATGGAGAGTTTACTAGGTATATGAATTTGCATGTTCAGAGGGGAGCAGAGCAATGCGGTAGAAAATCAGCCCAGCCATCTGGCCTGAGACAATGCTCATTTCAAGTTTAATTATTTGAGAATATATTGGAGATGTGTATTCAGCTTTGGGGTGGAGTAATTTTGAAGGCTGGCTTTGGTGTAGAATCCAAGAGCTTTCCCAACATTGAACGAAATCCACCCAGGACAAATGTTTTCCATATGTATTCTATTGGTTTAGAATTAACAAGATCAATGACTTAATAATGTCCCTTCCCCCTGCAGGAAATTTAAAATTAGAAATTTTCCTTATAATGTTTATCTGGAACTGCAAAAGCACTTCAAGGCGTCCTGTCACTTTAACAATTTTTGCCTTCTTAGGTATGGAATATTTAAATAGAAAAGAAAAAAAAAGGGTAAATCACTATAGCAAAGCGAATGTTTATTGATATGACACAAGGAATGTCATGATATTTATATTTACAATCAACAAAGGGTGCCTTTCCAACTGGAACTCAGTTTGCAGAACAAATTGTTCACTCTGTCCTAGGGTGGTACAGATTGTCCGGGTGAGACACACAGCTTCTGAGCAAGCAGTATCCCTAAGGAAATAAGATGATAAAGACTGCTAGTTAGAATTTGAGGTCTCTCCATTCTTGGTGGTCATACCTATTTGCAAATAGCAATATAGTTCAAGAAACAAGGAAATGACCAATCAAAGTATGGGTAGCGTGGTGTGGAAGGCAGAGGAATCTCAGCAGGAAATTAAGAAAACAATCTGAAATAATACAGGAATTTTCTATAGTCCTTCAGAGCAGCGTACTAACAGGGTATTAGAAGCCCAGTGTGTTACTGTCACAACTGTACATGGTTATATTTAACATAATTCTCATTTCAGAGTGTATTGTCGGACATCTCAACACTTTCTCTGATTGTGCTTCTAAAACCCTTATTCTGAGGGGGGTGTCTTAATGTTAGCACTTTAGTGACACTTTGAGCCAGACAATTCTTTGTTGTGGGTGGATCGTTCTGGGCCTTACTGGATGCCGAGTAGCATTCCAGGCCTCTGCCTCCTACATGCCAGTACCAACCCCACAATAGCAACTGCAAAAACATCCCCGGACATTTCCAAACATCCTGATGGTAGAGGGACACAGAGGCAAAAATTGTTCCCACTGACACCCACTGAAGTAGAGGAATAATCTTGACTTTTGTATAATCTTGTCTTACACAAAAGTCAAGATTCTGCCAACAGATTTAAAAATGATTAGGTAGCATTATGGATGAAATCTTGGCAAGGTTCATTTTTCTTAGGTGTGCTGCTTCTAAAAGGAAGAAGTGTTCACTCTAAGGAACACTTGCTTTGTTTTGTTTTTGAACCTCCATAGAAAGCCTAACATGCAAAATGCAAGGATTTCCAGATGCCTTTAAGGCTTGGCCCAAAGTAAAGATTCCATCTCTTATTTCAGGAAGGGATGAAGTTTTGGGTATTTTTTTTCTCTCCTTTTTCTGCCAGTTCAGTACAAAGCCAATTGAAATAAATCACTTTCGATTGCTTAAAGGGCACTTTCAAAATTTATTTGTTCCCTAAGTATCTCAATTTGGACATCTTTAGTTACCCATGAGCATGTCTGATTTCCTCATTGCTCAATATACATAAAAACAAATATTTAAAAAATCTCCAAACACACCTGCAATTTCAGGGAAAGAGTTTATTAAATTAACAGCCAACACATCATCACTCTGGAGGCTGGAAATATCATGTGATGCCACCTCCAACCCAAATATTCACCATTTTTCAGTCCAAAGTTGAAAACCTTTGTAGCACCTTCAAAATGACTTGGCATTAATAGTTGCAGCAACAGAGGGCATTTTTAGAAACCAGAAGTAAGAGTCCACTCAATGGAGAAACCAGGTGTGCAGGTGTTGACCAAAATTATTTAAATTCTTGATTTCTGAACTTTGAGATCTTATTGAAACAGATGATCAGATCAATAGTCATAATTTGGCAGTACCATTAATTCCATCTCTTATAGTAGGAAGGGATGAAGTTTTTGGCATTTTTTTTCTCTCCTTTTTCTGCCAGTTCAGTACAAAGCCAATTGAAATAAATCATTTTCAATTGCTTAAAGGGCACTTCTAAAATTTATTTGCTCCCTAAGTATCTCAATTTTGGCCCTCAATCTTTCTTCCTGGTGAAGAAAATAAGGGGGAAAAAGTTGTTTTCTAATAACTTTAATAGGCCAAGTAAAAAGGTTGGCTAAATGATTACACAAATTTTATGCACTTATAATTCCTTGAGTGATGATAATAGTAGTCTTAAGAAGAATGTGCATACCTTATGTAGTCACAGAGGAGAGTTTATATTTGCCCAGGGAAAGATAAGGAAGGGTTTAGCAGAGGTCAAAGCGAAGGCAAATAAAGGATCTGGGGAAGGCCACAAAGTTCAAGACCATTGGAGTACAGGAGAGAAGTTGGGGAGGGAAGTACGTTTCTGTATATGGATGTGTGTGATCTCTACACTTGGTAAGTATCCTATTCTTTATAACCATCCTTAACTTCAGAGACAGATCAAGAGGTGAATGTGTTGTTGTACTATTATTTCAACGACATTGGTGAGTTGTCAAAGAAGATAAAAGTTTATAGGCCTGTATTCTGGCCAAACCATTAATCACTCAGCATGTGATTATTCTGCTGTTATCAATAGTAAATTTACTATAAAATTATGTAACATGAGATTGTCTTTTGGACCTACAAGCTGAACTTTTGTAGTAAATACATTTTTATCTAGACTTTGAAATACAAGCCAAGATTAAAAGGTTTTGATTTTATGTTGTTGTGCTGTATAGCCTAAATTTCCCCATATTATTCTAGCACTTAAAAATTAATGTTATAAAAACCCAGATGTTGGTCCCATAAGAGTCATTCATATAAAAATATCATGGATTATTAAGTATAATTCAGTAAAAATAATTTTAACAGAAGTAATTAGTTTATTGTTCAATAAAAGTAACATAAACAGGTGGGCATGATTCAATTCTAATATCCCATAGTGTAAAATTACCAACTGAGAAAATAATTATTCCCCTTAAAATTGGGTTCTGCTCATGTTGCATGTTTCTGCTGTTCCCCACCATAATCTGTGCTGGCCTCTGCCGCAGGCACGCGTGAGACAAGACAGACGAATGGTCTGATCTAGAATAGCAAATTCTGTTTCCTTAATACAGTCTCCTGGAATGACAGCAGTTATGTATTTTTAAGTCCGCTCTTCCATTATGGCGATAAATGGCTATTTAAATACAGTCAGGTTCAAATTACACTGGTGGAAAATGCGGTGGGGAAAAGTATCAAAGACAAAGAACTTTTAAATAAATCTCATCTCTCCTCCCACCAGATGAGGTAATTTCTATGCCAGATGGCAGATGTTTATGCTGGTACTTAAAAGAAGTAAAAATTAAATCGATCTCAAAAACTTAATAGTTTTTAGTTTAAAAATGCTCTCAAATAAAGGAAGGTTGGTAGAGATTTTCCTCAAGATCATCCCCCAAATTGACAATCTTTACGAGCAGTTTTAATTTAGAAAAATAGTTAACTCTTAAGCAATTTATGTTTTTATTTGAGTCCATTGTTGATTTTTAAAAAAAAAATATTATTTTTCAGGTAATTTTAAAAATGTTTGTGTCATTTTTTTCTAGAATTAATTGCCAAAAATCTTCAAAGGACTACATTTAAATGCATAATGATTCAATGACCTCTTGAACAACAGATAATGAGACACTTTAGAAATTCTTCATCATATCTATACTAGTTTAAATCAGAAAAGTTACCTGTCCAAGATGGTTTTATTATGATGAAGATCAACTCAACATAAATAACAGAAAGATTTCTTCTTCGTAGTAAAAGACTACTGCATAGGCAACTCCTGTTTACTCAGACCAAAGTGATCAGCTTACCAATGAGAAAGCTCCTCTTCTCCTGAAGGCTTAGTGCAGTAAAGAAAAATTTTTATTATCATGACATCTAAATTTATTATTTGAAAATGCAAGCTCAACTTAATTAATACATAGAGATTTTTCTTTTGTATATAAAAATGTATTAGCACTGATCAGAAATAAATCCTGCTTTCTTGATCTAAAATGCAGAATAAAGTTGTTTGTTTTTTTTTTGGCCGGGGCTGGGTTTGAACCCACCACCTCCAGCATATGGGGCCAGCGCCCTACTCCTTTGAGCCACAGGCGCTGCCCCAGAATAAAGTTTTTAACAGATATTTCTGGAAACCCCATCTGAAAGACAACTATAAGCCTAAGGAATGCTAGCAATCACTTCATTTTTTGTGTTTGAAAAATTCCCCCAAATATTTACTTTTGTACTACCAATAGTGTAAAGATGACCAATTATGGGAAGATAACATTTAAATTAGTAATTACAGTGAAACTTATTCCAACTAGTATTAGCCACAGGAACTAGAATATGTGTAATATTTTTGAACTTCTGTATTCTGAACAATCAATTTAACAAACCTCAATTGAACCCTTAGAACAAGTTTGCTGCTATATCTTGTATAAACATAACATCTTGTTTCTGTATAAATAGAAATATGAAACAATCTCTTTTCTCAATTTGCTGATAATGTCTTTGTGAAGAAATAGAACCATTTAGAAAATAACTACTTTCATTATTCAAGGCTAACTTTCAGCTTCATTTTTCTGCAAAAACAAATAAACCAGGCACCAGGGTTCATGTCTGTAATCCTAGCACTCTGGGAGGATAGGTGGAAGGATTGCTTGAAGGCAGGGGTTTGAGACCAGCCTGAGCAACACTGAGACCTTATCTCTACTAAAGATAGGAAAACTACAGCTGGGTATCGTGGCAGGTGCTTGTAGCCCCAGGTACTAGAGAGACTGAGGCAGGACGATCACATAAGCCCTGGACTTTAAAGTCACATTGAGCTATGATAATGCCACACTGCACTCCAGCCCAGGTGACAAAGTGGTACACTATGTAAAAAAAAAAAAAGAAAAAAATTACTGACTTTACTAATTACTAACTTACTAACTAAATTACTAACTGACTTACTAATTACTGCCTTTGTTGTAGAGCTGCCTCTCTGACTGTAGACTCAATGAGTTTTGCCCATACTTTGCGGGTGAGAAAGTGTCCTAACGGAGAGCTTCTCTGATGTTCAATAATTGTAAATGCTTTCACTATTAGGCTTAGCTGTTTCTCAGATTATCATAGATATGCCATAGGACAAGGATAGGGTCTATAGAACTCCAGAACAACACCTGCAGAGAACATATTACACGCGTTAGGTCAGATACAGTGCTAGCTAAGCTGCAGGAACAAAGATACCCCAAAGTGCAATGGCTCATTTAAAGAGAACTCCATTTCTTCCACATTCAACAGTACAGGGATAGGAGGGAGGTTCAGAACCCCAAAATAACTTTGCTCCATCTAGATTCCATCTTGTTCTTCTACCATCCCCTACAAATTTCTCATCTAATGTGGTGAAGCTGGCTCACCACCACCCCTCAAAAGGTAAAAGCAGTAGAGGGCAATCAAGGGTCCTCAAACTACGGTCCACGGGCCACATGCGGTGGTGTGAATTGTGTTTGTTCCCATTTTGTTTTTTACTTCAAAATAAGATATGTGCAGTGTGCACAGGAATTTGTTCATAGTTTTTTTTTTAAAACTATAGTCTGGCTCTCCAACAGTCCGAGGAACAGTGAATTGGCCCCCTATTTAAAACATTTGAGGACACTTTACCTAACTACTAGTGAGGCTAAGGAATGTGGACCCCAGCTAGACAGCTGTATGCCCTGCTAATACTGGAGGGTGAGGGTGGAAATTCTATTTCTATAAGAAAAAAGGGGTAAATAGATACTGGAGGACAATTAGCAGTCTTGCTTTAATCATTCAATAAATGGTTTATAAATACTTTTTCTTTTTTTTTTTTTTTTGAGACAGAGTCTTACTATGCTGCCCTTGGTAGAATGCCATGGTGTCATAGTAACCTCAAACTCTTGGGCTTAAGCAATTCTCTTGCCTCCACCTCCTGGGACTACAGGCACCTGTCACAATGCCCAGCTATTTTTGTTGTTGTTGTTGTTGTTGTTGTTGTTGTTGAGGTTGTCATTGCTGTTTAGCTGGCCCAGGCTGGGTTCGAACCCACCAACCTTAGTGCATGTGGCCGGCATCGTAACTATGGTACTACAGGCACTGAGCCAAAAATAATACTTCTTATTAATCTACCTTTCAATAAATATTTCCTGAGTGACTACTTTGTACACAGCTCTTTCAGGCCTCATGAGGATTTTGAATATCTATCAATTTTTACCCACAGAGAATATTTCATATTTTGAGATAAATAAGCTGTATAAACTCAAGATCACCAATGATAATATAAATAACAATGTTGATCATAATGTACTATAACATAGGTGGTGAATGAGTGTTGTAGAAGATAGAAGATTAGTATTTGGTGACATTTCCTGATAGGAAAGTTGGAGGAGAGGCAGAAGCCATTTTTTTTTTGTTTATTCTTTATTTGGACTTTTCACCCAACAAGGCCTGACACAAATGCAAATTTCAGCCTTCAAACCATACAAAACCCCATAATT
Organism: Arctocebus calabarensis; assembly: GCA_963573935.1. Classification (NCBI taxonomy): domain Eukaryota; kingdom Metazoa; phylum Chordata; class Mammalia; order Primates; family Lorisidae; genus Arctocebus; species Arctocebus calabarensis. Next base: position 10,604 of record CAUYON010018071.1, read on the forward strand.
TCTATCTTTAAAAAATTTTATATACACATACACTTGTGTCTCTGCATATGCACATACACATATGACAAAGAACATGCTTATTTGTATTCATTTTGGCTTAGATCTTATGCCTTCACTCACCTTTGAGTTAAACAGCATTCGTTCTTATTGTTAGAGAGGTTGAATCAATCAACTGCAAACTCTAATGATGGAAGCAGATGGAAATAGAATGAGCTTCTGAATCTTCCTCAAGGGCATTGTAGAGGATGCTGCACCCTTAACTGAAAATTGCTCAATTTTGCAATAGAGTTGGCCAATGTAGACATAGTCTTATATTTTCACTAATTTTGAATTAATACTCTAGAAACCAGCAGCTGACAATGAGCCTGAACAGTTGGTTTCACACCTGAGGCCTCTTTTTAAAGACCATTCTCATCACAGTCAAACAACAGGAGGATATATTAAAGGGGAAAATGAGTGCATTTTTTCTAAGACTACTTAAGTTGGAGTTTCTCTTGAACTAATTAAGATTCAATTCTATTTCAGAAACTAATGTCTGAAGCAGATATTCTGTTTGGGAATTATTAATAAACGGAAGCAGAAGGTTCCAGAGCACTTGAAATGGTACATTTCGCCTGGTGGATGTTCAATAAAGGTGCTTGCTGAAAATAATTAAGTAAAAAATAATATATTTTTAACACAACATCAGATGTTCAAGGTGAACAATTGTGGCATACAAAATTGTTAATAAAATCTATGAATTTTTATAAAGTAGAATGAGTGACACTTTTGACTATTACCAACAAATCTGACCCTTCGAATAGGATTAAACTTACTGTAGGTTCTTAGAATTCTTACGTGTCTGTGGGGGGGGGGACACTAATGTCTTACTGACTCTTTTATTCATAGCATTTGGGATATCACACGAGTTGTAGCTCCATTTTGAAAGGAAAAACATTTAAACATGTGTGTTAAAATTACATGAGATATGGTTGTTCAGGAAACCCAATTCAAAAAGATGAGCTGGCCTACACGAGAAAAGGCTAATGTAGCATCAAGGAAAATATTTTTGCCTGGCCATTTTGATAAGCATTCAAAAGTTGTCTCGGTTACGCTCTGCATTTTCACATGATAAATTGCTACACATGTAAATAGTAGTCCAGAAAGCACCCTCTTGTCTTTCATACCATGCAACTTTTGAGCAGTCTTGAGATCATTGCTAGTCAAGAGAGCTGATGAGGGATATTAGTCACCAGATCCACCCAGAAAAAAGAAAATTTTTCAGGGGAAAAGGCATAGCCCAGGTATAATTCTGAGGGAGGAGTGCTAGAAAGTACTGGAGATCTTACATAAAGAAATTACGGAGCAGAACAAAAAGCTTGCTTTTGGCAGAGATCAACCTTCCAGGAATTTGGAGTCACATAGAAAGAGTAGGTGGGGGTATTTACTTCTCCTCTCTGCACACCTGGAAAGTCTGCTGGCTCCCAAACTGTGGGAGAGTCCTTTTACCCTTACAGCCCAAGTGCTACTGCTGTCAGCAAATTAAAACATTTTTAAGAACAGAGCACTGGCCTGCCAGGACATTCAGGGTGCTTCCCCCAAACCCACCACAGATCCCTGCCAAGGCAGTGGGCACCATACAGGTGAGCATACACTAAGCCTATATACTACCCAGCCCTTCAGTTTCTTTGTCTCTGGACCCCACACAAATACTCCCCAGCACCCACTTGGACTACGAAAACCACAGAAGTCTAGTGCAACACAGAAATGCTGTCAGATCCCCTGGAGTCCTGATCCAGGGCAGACTGCCTCTGGGGGTGGGAGGGAGGTACCATCACCTACAAAGCATTGGGGGACAAAGGAAAATGGATCTTATGCGCTCTCCCATCTGAGAGGCTATGGCATGTGATCCCAAGTTATCTGCACTCCTCCTAGTGGAGGGGAGAAGGGTACAGAATTTGTGGGACAGGAGAGTGTTCCCACCAAAGGACAAAAGCAGCACTGGAGTCAGAGAAAGGACATGGAGAAAGGGACTCCTCTGGCCCCACTGCTGCAAACACAGGACTCTCTGTTCCCAGGAGGTGTACTACAGGATGGCCAATCTCTGGTGTGTAGGGGGTACATTTCCCTCACTAATTATATAGTCACCACACTTGGACTTTGCCTGCAGAGTGTGTCATTTCCCTCCCTCAGCTCTCCCTGAGCTGTGAGATTCTCAGGGTTTAGATGTTCAGGAGAAGCTATTTCCAGGTGTGGGGGGAGTGCATTTCACCGGAGGGGGGGACTTCAAGACAAAGGGGACAAGAGCACCAACTGTATCCCATTTGGAATCTTCTCCTTTTCCTGTCCTTTGCCAACATGGCCAAATTTAACGATGGCATCTTCTGCATGGGGTTGGTATGGATGACCCCAGGATAATGAAACCAGGGTACTTGGGAGTGACTGCCAACACCCTGATGGCATGCCCTCCACACTCAGGCTTTCACAGAGAACAGGGTTCATGCCTTCCCCTTTAAAAATCCACAGTAGACCAAGATTTGCTTGGACCATGAGCCCCCTACTCAATGGCCTTCCCTGAGGCTACCTACAGGTCTTTCTAGTGCTCTGTGGACAGGCCAGGATCAGCCCACCTCTACCTGTCATGGTCAAACCTTGAACTTGGAGGTCCAGAAGAGCAGTCCTCCAGCCTGATCCCATACCTGTAGGACCTGAATGCATCATTTGTGGACAGGGAGGGAAGATATGGGAACTGATCTTAAGTGGAGAGTGAGCCCCAAAGGAACAGAATTGAGAGGAGAGAGGCTGTGGGTCCAACTGCAGTACAAAAGTGGACTGTGAATTATGCCTCCCCCTGCAGCCTCCAGGAATGACTCGGAAGTGATACTGATGGTCTTGTGTGGGAAAGCTTGCATCCTGTAGTGGAATTATGGTCTGTCTGTGCTGGGAGCCAGACACTAGAGAGAGTCTGCTGGGCAAGGGGAGTGGGAGCAGAGTAAAACCCACCCCCACTGGCTGGACTGGGAATTCTTGACTGCCCCACCCCACAAGCAGTTTCTTTGGTGTAGTGGAGGAGCATTTGCCCTTCTCTGCTGACTTTCCCCAGTGGCCTAGGAGATGACTCCTGTCCCCTTTTAAGACAACACTGGTACCCACATGGCCTTACCTTGCCCAGCCCCACCTAGCCTTGTTCCTATCTGCCTTGGCAGTGGTTAGAGTACAAAAAGGGGTCCATTGAGAGTTAAAGGGCCCCTCTTACTGCCAGTGATGTGAATGTATCTTTTGACTAACTAGAACTAGGCACAGACCCCACAGACATTACTGTATTACTCTGTCTTATAAGTACCACCTACTGACCTAGAGTTGAAAGTGGATATCCCAATATAATTCAAACTTTTAGAAGTGCACAGGTCTGAAGAAAGGAAAAAAAAAAATTCCATCTCTCCTTCTCAAAAGAAGGCAGGGAATCTTCCATGTGTGTCAATAAATTACCACTACAGCCTCCAAATAATTAGTATTTGAGAAAACCATCATACCCTCGGTGACTAAATAACCATAGTATTTATTCAGGACCTAGGTACTCCTAAAAGTACCCACAAGCAAAGGTGGAGATATTTATCAAACACACCTTATAGTCACATAATTAAAAGAGAAAAGAAAAAGTCCCATCTAAACAAAAGAACACTCAAAAACAAAAGATGACAGCCTCTCTAGATGAGGAGGAATGAGCCTCTTTAGATGAGGAGGAATGAGCAAAAGAATTCTGAAACCATAAAAAGGCAGTGTGACCACGAACCCCAGCAAAAAGATCACATCAGCTCCCTAGCAATGGACTACAAACAAACCAAATTCTGAAATGATAGATTAAGAATTTAAAATACGGATTGCAAGGAAACTTAATAAGATCAAACACAAAATGAAAAACTAACTCAAAAAAACTAGAAAGATAACTCAGGTTGGGCATGGTGACTCACACTTATAATACAAGCACTGTGGGAAGCTAAAATGAGAAAATCCCTTGAGCTCAGTACAAGATCATCCTGAGCAAGAGAAAGACCCTGTCACTACTAAAAATACAAAACTTAGCTGGGCACTGTAGTCAGTACCTGTAGTCCCAGCAACTTAGGAGGCTTAGGCAGGAGGATTACTTGAACCCAGGAGTTTGAGATTGCCATGAGCTAAGTTAATGTCACTCTGGCCTGGGCAGCAGAGTGAGACTCTGTCAAAAAAAGGAAGAAAGGAAGTAACGAAGGAAGGAAAAAAGGGAGGGAGGGATAGAGGGAGGAAGGAAGGAAGGAAGGAAGGGAGAGAAAGAAGGTAGGCAGAAAGGAAAGAAGGAGAGGAAGGAAATTCAGAAAATGAATGAAAAAATTACTTAAAAGACAGATATATTTAAAAAACAAACAAAACTTCTAGAAATAGAACATTCACTTGGGAAAACACAAAACAGTAAAATTTTTAAAAAATAGTCTAGATCAAGTAAAGGAAAAAATTTTAGGGCTTGAGGATGAGTCTTAAATTAACTTAGTCAGTTAAAAATGAAAAGAAATTAACAAATTCTCTCAGAAATATGGGATTATGTGAAACACCCAAACTAAAAATTATAGGTATCCTTGAGGGAGAAGAAGAAAAAGCAAAAAATAAAAATAAATAAATAAATAATATACTTGAGGAAATAATTGAGGAGAATATCCCTGGTCTACAGAGATTGAGACATCCAGATATAAGAAGCACAACAAACTCCTAGAAGATTCCTTGCAAAAAGGGCATCCATGAGGCATATACTCATTAATGTGAAGGAGGAACTCCTATGAGCCATGAGATGAAAACTTTGAGTTACTTACAAAGGAAAACCCGTCATACTAACAGCAGCTTTATCAGTAGAACACATGCAGGGTCTTGTCTTTCGTCTTCTTACACAGAATAGATGGCAGAGAAAAATTTGGTATCCTGCAAAACAAAGTCTCATAAATGAAGGAGAAACAAAGTCTTTCCGACAAGCAAATGCTAATGGAATTTGTCAGAAGACCAAACCCATAGGAAGTGCTTCAAGGGGCTCTAAACATCAAAAAGAATGGTTGATAGTCAGCAGCATAGTCACCTCTGTTATAAATAGCTGTTATAGAACAGTAACAGAAGGGATAATGCAAGTTAAATGCATAACAATCAGCATGATGACTGGACATTGTCTCACATATCAAGATTAACATTGAATGTAAGTGGTCTAAATGCCCCACTTAAAAGACAGACATTGGAAGAATGGTTTTTAAAAAATAACTCAAATATCTTCTGTCTTCAAGGAACCCATTTAACTCATAAAGATTCTCACAGACTCAAGGTAAAGGTATGGGGAAAAAATTTCCACACCAAAGGAGACCAAAAGTAAGCAGAGGTAGCTATCCTTATAGCAGATAAAAATAGCTTTAAATCACTAACAGCAAAAAAGACAAATATATTTGCTAAATGATGACAACAGGATTAATTTAGCAAGAATAATCCTAATACCAGAGTTCATAGATTTATAAAACAAACACTACTAGACCTAAGAAAAGAAATAAACAGCAACACAATAATAGTGGAGGCTTCTACACTCCACTGACAGAACTAGATAGATCATTGAAAACAAAAGAACATAACACATATTTACAACACATTCTATCCAAGAACTGCAGAGGATACTTCCTTCTCAACAGCACATGGAACATTTTCCAAGACAGACCATGTATTAGGTCACAAAACAAGTCTCAGAATTTTTCAAAAATCAAAATCATATCATGTATCTTCTCAGACAATAGTGGCATAAACTTGAAAATAATTTCAAGAGGAATTTTCAAAACTATAACAAATACATAGAAATTGGCAACCTGCTGCTGAATAATCTTTGAGTTAATGAAAAAAAATCCAGTCAAAACTCAAAAAATTATTTGAAATGAATGGCAATGGCAACACAAGTTACCAAAATTTCTGGTAAACAATCAAATTAGTACTAGGAGAGAAGTTTGTAGCACTGAGTGCCTAAATAAAAAGACAGAAATATTGCAGATTAACAATGTGTCCAACCTCCAGAAAGCAGAAAAACACGAACAAATCAAACCCAAATCTAGCAGAGGACAAGTAACAAATATCAAGAGCAGAATTTAGTGAAGTTGAAACTAAAAAAAGAAAAATATAAAGTATTAATGAAACCAAAAGTTGATCCTTTAAAAAGACAAAACAAATTAAATAGACCATTAGCTAGATTAACCAAGAATAGACAGAATTCAAATAATCTCAATCCGAATAATACGAAAATACAAAAGATCCTCTGAGACTACTATGAACACCTCTATGCACATAAACTAGAAAAATCTAGACAAAATGGGCACACAACCTCCCAAGTTTGAATCAGGAAGAAACAGAAACCCTGACAGAACAATGATAAGTAGCAACATTTAATCAGTAATAAGAAAATCTCAACAAAAATAACACAGGACCAGGTAGATTCATGGCTAAATTCTAGCCGACCTTCAAGGTGCTGGTACTTATGCTTCTGAAACTGTTTCAAATGATCTAAAAAAAAAAAAAAGTTAATCCTCCCTAAATCATTCTACAAAGCTAGTATCACTCTCATAACCAACACAATACAACAAAAAATGAAAACTACAGACCAATATCTCTGATGAACGTAGATGAAAAAATTCCCAACAAAATACTAGCAGACTGAATCTAATAGCATATCAAAAAGATAACTCACAAAAAAAAAAAAAAAGATAACTCACCACAATCAAGTGGGTTTCATTCCAGGAATACAAGGATGGTAGAAAAACAAAAACCAAATGATTACCTGAATAGATGGGAAAAAAGCATTCTGTAAAACCCAGCACTACATCATGGTAAAAAACCTCAACAAACTAGGCATAGAAGGAAAATAATTCAAAATAATAAAAGTTTATATGACATACTCATAGCCAACATCATACTGAATGAGTAAAGTTGAAAACATTCTCCTAAGAACTGGAACAATACAACGTTGTCCACTGTCACCACTTCCATTCAACATAGTACTGGAAGTCCTAGCCAGAGCTATGAGGGAAGACAATAAAGAAATAAAGGGCATCCAAATAAGAAGAGAAGGGGGCAGTGCCTGTGGCTCAAAGGAGTAGGGCACCAGCCCCATATGCTGGAGGTGGCAGGTTCAAACCCAGCGCCCACCAAAAACTCCACAAAAAAAAAAAAAAAACCCATGTAATCACATAAGAAGAGGAGGTCAAACTATCCTTGTTTACCAGTGATATATCTGATCTTATTCCTAGAAAACCCTAAGATACCCTCCAAAAGACATCTAGAATTGATGAATATAGTAAAGTCTCAGGTAACAACATCAAAGTATGCATATAAGTAGCATTTCTATATACTCATAACAGCCAAATTGAGAATCAAATCAAGAATCTAATATCATTTATCAAAGCTGCAAAAAATAATAATAACAAAGTTCCTAAGAATATACTTAACCAAAGAGATGAAAGATCTCTACAAGGAGAATACAAAACACTAATGAAAAAAATCATAGATGACAAAACAAATGGAAAACATCCCATACTCATGGACTGGAATAATCAATATTGTTAAGATGTCCTCCATACTATCCAAAATGATTTACAGAAGCAGTGTAATTCCCATCAACATACCAATTACATTTTTCACAGAATTATAAAAAAAAAATCCTAAATTTCATATGGAATGAAAAGTGAGCCTGAATAGCCAAAGCAATCCTAAGCAAAAAGAACCAGTCTAGAGGGATCACATTGCCCAACTTCAAATTGCGTACTATAATGAGACAAAGCTATCATAAACAAACAAGCATGGTACTGATACAAGAAAGACCACAGATCAGTGAGGCAGAATAGAGAACCCAGAAATAAAGCCATGTAGTAATAAGTAACTGATCTTTGATAAAGCAAACAAAAACACACTCTGGGGAAAGAAAGTGCAATTCAACTAATGGTGCTGGGAGGATGGAAAAATAGTCATATGCAGAAGAATGAAACCAAATCCCTATCTCTAGCCATATATAAAAATTAACTCAACATAAATTAAAGACTTAAATATAAGACCTGAGACCATAAACATTCTAGAAGAAAATGTAGGAAAAGCTCTTCTGGACATTGGCCTAGGCAAGTAATTCATAACTAAGACCCCCCAAAAGCAAATACAAAAATAATAAATAAATGAGAATTACACTACAGCTTATGCACAGCAAAAGAAACAAACAACAGAGTAAACAGAGAACCTACAGAATGGGAAAAAATATCTGCAAACTATACTTCTGAAAAAGAACTAATATCTTGAATTTATAAGCAATTCAAATAAATCAGTAAAAAAAAGACCAATTAAAAACGGGCAAAGACATGAACAGGCATTTTTCAAAAGAAGAGATACAAACAGCTCACAAATATATGAAAAAATTCTTACCATCACTAATCATTGAGGAAATGCAATTTAAAATCAGAATGAGATACTGCCTTACCTATCAGAATGGCCATTACTAAGAAGTCAGAAAAAAACATGTTGGTATAGATGTGATGAGAAAGGACTTCTCATACTGTTGACAGAAATGTAAGTTAGTATAATTTCCATAGAAAACAGTATGAAAATTGCTCTAAGAATGAAAAGTAGACCTACCATTCAATCCAGCAAGCCCTGTCACTATTTATTCAAAGGAAAAAGATAGGAGAAATTGTATGTTTGTCACAGTGCAATTCACAATTGCAAATATATGGAATCGGTCTAAGGGCTCGTCAACTGAAGGGTGGGAAAAGACAATTTGGAGTACACACACACACACACACACACACACCACGCATACTCTGAAGTACTACTCAGCCATAAAAACAAATGAATTGATGTCTTTGTTAGCAACTTGAATGAACCTGAAGGCCATTATCTTAAGCAAAGTATCTCAGGAATGGACAACCAAATATTGATGTTCTCACTTGTAAGTGGGAACTAAGCAATGGGTATGCAAGGGCTTACAGAGTGGCATAAGAACATTGGAGACTCAGAAGTGGAGAGGCAGAGAGAGAGACAAAAAAATCACCTATCAAACAAATCATACACTTTTTGGATGACAGGTATACTATAAGCTCTGACTTCCCCATTATACAATTCATTCATGCACCAAAAAGCATTTACCCTCTAAATCTACTGAAACACATTTAAAAATACAAATATGAAAATTAAAAAACAAACTAACAAAAGAACTCCAACCTTGAACGGTGATGCTAGTAAAAATCACACTGCGTGAAGTTAGTGACTGCCAAAAGCTCTTAGATCTATGTTTCCTACCACATGACAACTCAAAATTTTTATTTAAATGAAAGGACATTCTCTGTGCTGTTTCCTATCTTTTTACTTTAATGGCAGAAATAGGCATCCACCAAAGCCATTTGCCACTTGCTATGAAGACTCAGGGTCAAACTGTTTTTTAAAAGTTGAATAGAACTGGAATTATGCAGGGGGCAAGGCATGATATTTAGCAGTGTTCCAAAATTGTGTAAAATGAGACATCTTTAGAAAAAAGTGAGAAAATTTCAAAATATTAAATATTTATGATTTCAGAGTGGGCATGATTTTTAGTGTCTGACACAAAAGAGAAAACATGGTAAGAGAAAGAAAAATAGAGAGTTTTTTCTTTCTTTATCCTTGTTACTTGTTTTCATTCAGCGGAAAAATATGTCTACTTAGGATCTTGTAGATTTCTGTAGCCTTTCATTTTGTCCCATACTCACATAAACAAATATCCTTTGCTTTAGCTATTGAAGACTAGCCTTTTATTCAAGTATTTTGTTCAAAAACAGTCTTTGGTGTGGTATCAAAAATTTTCACCAATTAAGGCCTAGGAATTTAAGACTAGATAACAGAAATAAGTTGTATTAGGTTCTTTTCTCATAGTGAAATTTCAGTAATGATGAAATTTAAAAGTTTTCTATCAAAGTCTGAAAGTAAACAGTAGAATTCACTGTATTCATTCTTTTCATCAGAATCATTACACTTGATGTAGCCAACTATTTAAAATTTTTAGGATTCTGCTCCAGATGTGGTGGCTCACACCTGTTATCCTAGCACTCTGGGAGACTGAGGCAGGTGGATTGCTTGAGCTCACAAGTTCGAGACCAGCCTGAGCAAAAGCCAGACCCTGTCTCTAACAATAGCTGGCACTGTGGGGTGTGCATGTAGTTTCAGCTTCTTGGGAGGCCGAGGCAAGAGAATCAGTTGTATGTAAGAGTTTGAAGTGGCAATGAGCTAAGACATATAGCAATCTACCAAGGGTGACTAAGAGGGACTTAAAAAAATTTTTTTCAGGATTCTGTAAGAGGAGTGATGGAACAAAGATTCCATATCATTCATAACTCCATTTCTTTTCTTTCCAGGACATAAAATTACACTAAATTTTCCATCCTCCTTTGAGATTCAATACAGCCATGTAGGGACTACTTGCTAATAAATGTGAGCAGAAATCATAAGTGATGTGTCTTTTCTTAAAAAAAAAAAAAGACTGTATTAATTAGCTTATCAAACAGATTAATCTTCTTGAATGTACCAGCATTTAGAACGTCTAAGTATGTATATATAAGTATTTCCCCTAAGTGAATTTTTACTCTTACACTCTGGTAGGTCTCAACAGTTTCTAAGTTTCAACTGAGAAACCATATATGAAGAAAGAAAAGGGGGTTGAAAGGATGACAGTTAAGGGGATAGGGAAATGTGGAATAAAACCTGTCATACTTTAGGCACCAGTATCTCTAATCATTGTGTGGACCTGTTAAACTTAGGCCTTAACATACAGGGTTTGAGTAGAGTTTAGTCTGGTTGGCCACACTTTCCCCTAAAATGTAGATCCTTCAGAATAAAATGCACCCATATACAGAAGCAGCTTCCTGTTCTTTACTTTGCTTTTTTAACTGTTCTGAGTTCCAAGGAATTCAGCTAAAGGTGACCTTCTGCAGGTTAGTGAAATTCTTTCTTATCCAAGCACATACCATTCTGCCATTCTTCATCTTGCTAATATTCAAATTTAAGTCAATAAGGAAAGTTTTTGTCTACACCTACACCAGGGTTACATCTGGAGAACTGTTGGGTCATGTACATATCTCTGCTCAGAACAATGCTAGTACAGGAGTGCAATGACTTTAACTTGTTGTTGCAAGCATGTATGTAGAACACGGAGCATTGCTGTATGGGGTAAATACACATACTCAGGGAAAGATGAGGCATGGGCCTGCAGAAAACCACCAGATGGAAATCAAAAGGACTTTCTCTTTCAGAGTTTCTCTTTCTTTATGTGTAGAGGTCATCCAATAATTTCTTTCACAATGTCTCATACATCACAAAGGACTACGAAGCCCTGGGGCACTGACAGAAGGGTTTTAGTTGTCAGAATCACCACATAAAACCTGATTCCATTCAGGACCATTCAGCTGAACAGGCAACATACAACTATTATGATAAAGTATTGAAATGTTGAGGTTGTTTGTTATAGTGATATAGGTAAGTTCTTTTCTGTAGGAATCCAGAGAACACTCTCTGTTTCTGAAAGGTCTTATTCTAAAACGCCATTCCCACAATTAATGGCTTGTTGTTTGGATGTTACACTTGCCCTCTGGCAAAATACATCCAACCCGTGGCTAATTATTTTCATAGGCTCCCAGATTTAAATTTTTAATCATATCATTATCTTAAACCAAATCATAACAAGGATGAAAGAAAATCATCCTTTTACCAGAAAAACTACCTGCTCCTTTCGAAGAAAGAAAAAACAGAAAATGTTTCTATAGTTGATAGTAGCCAAGGAAAGGGATAAATCTTGGAAGCTTTTCCTATCTGTTTTGTTTTTCTTTTTTTAATTTTGCTTTCAATTGTCTTAGTTTGAAGGGTTTTTTTAATTTTCTTTTTTTTCTTTGATTGATTGATTGATTGATTGATTGAGACAGAGTCTCTCTTTGTGGCCCTCGGTAGAGTGCAATGGCATCATAGCTCACAGCAACCTCCAATTCTTAGGCTGAAGTGATTCTCTTGCCTCAGCTTCCAAAGAAGCTGGGTCTACAGCCACCCACCACAATGCCCTGCTATTTTTTTTTTAGAGATGAGATTTCACTTGTGCTCAGGCTAGTCTTGAACCTCTGAGCTCAGGGCAATCCACTTGCTCAGCCTCCCAGAGTACTAGGATTACAGGCTGTCCACCACTCCTAGCCAGCTTTCCCCTGCTATGGCATTATAGAATACTGACGTAGAAGGGTGAATGTTAATGGGAGAAATATTACTTTGTGTTTCATAATAGCTAATACTGAGCATTCAGTATGTGCCAGGCATTATGAGAAGTACCTTTATTTAGATTCCTTTACATAGTTTTCATGACTTATGAAGTATTTTATACCCACACATGCATTTAAGTAACACACTCACATTCACATATCCAGCAAGCAGTGAAATATGAACCCACACGGACTGGGCCCAATCATGGTTCTTATCAACCACACCCTGTGACTCCAAAAACAAGGAAGCTATAGAAAATCGTGCACAATCTTACTTCGTCCTCCTATCAGAGAGATGATGCTTGGAAATTTAAGCAGTCTATCTAAAATTAAAAACAGTCTTTCCTTTCAATCAGTGTTATGAGTTATTCAGCATGAGGCCGGAGCAAAACCAAAGGAACACAAGGCCACAGAACAGGTTCAATTGTTGAAAGTGTTAAGTCCTATTTACAACACTGCTCAGGATAAAAAAGACGGATGTCAGTATAGCGGCTCAATTTTCAAGTAGATATCATAGGATCAAAGTAGAAAATAGTTTTGCAGATTAAATATGAGGTCAGACAATTAAGTTCACGAACTCATCCTAGAAAAGGTGCTGCATACCTCACTGCTGAGTATCAGTCTGGTCACCTTTGAAGGACTCCCCTTGGGAAGCTATGCACTGATGCCAGTACCTCGTCCACCCTTCAAATCAATTTTTGAGCTCTTCTGTAATGACCACCAGAGTTATCATTGTATGACGGTCTGACAATTAATTTCACAAACTCAACCTGGGAAAAGTGCTTCGAAGGGGGGACCAGTGCCCAGCTTCTCAGGCAAGTCCTTCAGAGGTGACCATAGCTATGCTCAGCAATGACATAGGCATCAGTTTTTCTAGGATGAGTTAACTGTCCAATCTTGCATATTTTTCTGCTAATATAAAAGAAACTTTGGCTCACTTATTCTACGTTAAACTGGATTATATACTACCTCACAATAAATATCTTCCACTAGTGTTTTTAAAGATATTGTCAATTTGTTTCTCTTGATACAAAAGTGTATGTTGAGGGTAAGAGAGAGGAAAGCGTTCCCATATCTCAATTTTCTGCATTTCCTTTTGTTTAGTTTTGTGGAAACAACATAACATTAGAAATAGAATGATAGGTAAAAAACGAATCATTGCCCAACTACCAACTATCTTTTAATTTTTAAATTAGAAGATCTTTGGGGCCAGTGATCAAAGAATGAGAAAAACACATACATTGGTTGTATACTGTGTATATCAGATTTGCCTAAGTTATCAGAAACAAAGGGAATGAAAGCATGGCGAAGCTTTATCACAAGAGAACAAAAGTCTAGTCACGCTTCCCTAGACTATAGCAGAAACAACATCAAATCTGCAGCTAGAAGATCTGACTATTATTTTCAGGTTTATCACTTACCAACCACATGACCTTGGGAAAATTAGCACTTTTTGGTTTTTTTTTAATAATTTTATTGAATCATAATTGTGTACATTGGTGCAATCATAGGGCACAATGTGCTTCATATACAATCAGAAATATTTTGATCGTACTGTTACAGATAGCCTTCATGGCATTTTCTTGATCACTGTATAAAGACATTGAT
>CAUYON010018074.1:0-18998 GCA_963573935.1 Arctocebus calabarensis
TCGCTTGAGCCCAGGAGTTGGAGGTTGCTGTGATCTGTGATGCCACGGCACTCTATCCAGGGTGACAGCTTGAGGCTCTGTCTCAAAAAAAACCTCAGGCAGTGATGACCACAGACTGCCATGATGGAGTGGTGCCAGGGGAGACGCGCCTCTGGAAACACATGTAGCAAGTGCTCCCACACCCTCTCCACACACATCAATTCAGTTGCCCCACAGTTCATCACATACCTACTTGGTACCAGTAGCTGCTGCAGGCACTGGGGATTTGGGGATAACCAAGAAAGAGTCCCTGGCCTGTGGGAGTTGACATTTGTCCTGGGGAGAGTCAGGTGGGAGCCAGCACTTTCATAGGGTAGATTTTAGTTAGTGTTGGGGGCTGAGGAGGTGACATTTGAGTTGAGGCCTGAATTCTTAGAAGGAGGTTCCTACAATAAGCCATAGGGATAGTATCCAGGGCAGGTTTTGGTGGCCTTGAGGTTCACAGCCATGGCCTATCTAGGACTGAATGAAAACCCATGTAACTGGATATAACTGGACGTGGGGCTGCGGGGAAAGGGATTGATGGGCTGGGCCAGAACTTGCAGAAGGGGTAAAGGCTCTGGTTTCTGGCCTGAGGGCAGTGAGAAACAGTCTATAACAGGTCATCTTTCTCAGAAGGTATGTACACAATGTCCCTTTCTCTGTTCCATTTGGCAACCAATCATCAGTATCAATTGGAAGTGAATTTTTTAAAAAATGTATAAGTAGGTTCAGCGCCTGTGGCTCAATGGGCTAAGGCGTCAGCCACGTACACCTGAGCTAGTGGGTTCGAATCCAGCCCAGGCCCGCCAAACAACAATGACGGCTGCAACCAAAAAATGGCCAGGCATTGTGGTGGGTGCCTGTAGTCCTAGCTACTTGGGAGGCGGAGGCAGGAGACTCACTTGAGCCCAGAAACTGGAGGTTGCTGTGAGCTGTGATGACACAGCACTCCATCCAGGGTGACAGCTTGAGGCTCTGTCTCAAAAAAAAAAAAAAAATGTATAAGTAATTCATGACCAGTTCATTTTGTATTAGAAGGCAGATTCAAACCAGACATGAATAGTCCAGGAAGAATCCATTGGGCCAGCAAGGCCCTGCCCAGGTGACAGTGGGGCACAGAGAGGGCTTGGCTGCTGAGCACTGGAGATTAACTCACATTTGGTGCCTGGCAGCCAGTTAATGGTGGCAACAGGGCTTCTGGGGGCTTTGGGGTCAGATGGGGTCACACCAGTCCAAGGTGCTGATGGCTTGAGGGAGGACCCAAGGAGAGCACAACCCCATGATCCTATCTCTAGACGTCCTATCATTACCCTTCATGGACTGCTCCTTCCAACCCTCTACCCTGCAGTTGCCTCTCCCATATGGGGATTCTGAAAGTGCCAGTCTTCTGACCTAATCCCTGTCTCCTTGGCCACAGTCCTGTCTTCTTGTATGCTGGGCATCTTTCTTATCCTAAGTTTACCAAGATCTAATCTGTCATGGGATGAGAGCAGTGGTTCTCAACCTTCCTAATGCCGCAGCCCTTTAATACAGTTCCTGTGGGTCATGACCCACAGGTTGAGAACCGCTGGATTAGAGGAATAAATAAAGTCTACCAAAACTTTTTTAAAATTTTTACTCTTTTCTGATACCAATGAAATTCAGCTTGGTTACTAAAATTTCCCTCATTACAGAAACAGAAAGCAGACCTTTCTAGACCTTGACCCTGTGTGGTCACACACACATTGAAGTACAGATGTGCTGATTCAAGCTACAAGTCACTCTCAGTTTTTTTCCTTTTTTCTCCTAAAATGCTAATACCTACTTAGCCATCTTCTTCCCCTTCCCTTCCCCTTAAATCAAGAGTTATTACCTCTGTACCTTCTACAGAGGATTCACATTTTTGTAATCTGCCACATATCATCCTACGTTGGACACCAATTGGTTTTATATTTAAATCCTCCAATTTCTTCCTGCTCTGAGTTCTAGGATTCTCCAGTGGAGACGTCAGAGCTCTGAGCCACATTGTTCATTTATTCTCTCGCCCTTTTTTTATGACTTTAGGATTATTTAGAGCTCGTTCTATCAGTTACAGTATATTGTTTTCCATCCTTTATTTTCAATATATCTGTGTCTTTATATTTAAAGTTTCTTGATAACATATAATTGAGTTCTGTTTTTTTACTAGTCTGACAACCTCTGCTTTGTTTTTTCACCCTCTGCCTTTTGATTGTTTAGTCCAGCCATCTTGTTGTTTGTTTCTATTTGCCCTGTTTGTTCTTTTTTCTTCTTTCTCTTTGCTTTTCTTCTTTTGGATTATTTTTAGTGTGCATTTTATCTCTACTCTTGGCTTATTGGCATGTATGAAAAAGTCTTAGAGGGCTCACCAAAACACACAATCATTATGTTTTACTTCTTTGTATGTTATAAACCACACACTACCTTGTTACTGTTTTTACTTTAAATGGTCAGTTATTTTTTAAAGATGTAAAAATTAGGGGACTCACTTCTCAGCCTTTTGGCTAAGATCACCTGTAAATATGAAAGGGGGTGAGAGTGTTTTATATTTCCCTACATTTTTACATTCCTGGTGTCCATGCCTCTGTGTACATGATTCAAGTTTCCATCTGGTATCATTTTCCTTCTACCTAAAAAACTTGCTTAAATATTTCTTTTTTCTTTTCTTTTCTTTTTTTTTAGACAGAGTCTCACTCTGGCACCCTGACTAGAATGCCTTGGCATTATAGCTCACAACAACCTCAAGTTCTTGGGCTCAAGTGATCCTCTTGCCTCAGTTTGTCTAATTTTAGTAGAGACAGGATCTCACTATTGCTCAGGCTGGTCTTGAACTCCTGAGCTCAAGTGATCTACCTGCCTTGGCTTCCCAGAGTGCTAGGATTACAGGCATGAGCCACTGTGCCCAGCCCAATCTGTTGGTGATGAGTCATCTAAGCTTTTGTCTGAAATCATTTTTATTTTCCCTTAATTTTTGAAGGTTATTTTCCTTGAATGTAAAATCCTCGGTTAATGGGTATTTTTTAGCTCTTTAAAAATGTCATTCAGTTGTTTTGTGGCTTGTACACTTTCTGATAAGAATTCAACAGTTATTCTTATCTTTGTCCCTCTGTACACAGCAGCAGCATTTCTTTCCTCTGGCTACTTTAGTTTCTCTTTATCACTGGTTTTCAGAAATTTGGTTATGATGTGTCTTTTTAAATCTTGCTAGGAGGTGGGCTTCTCGGATCTGTTAATTAATACTTTTCATGAAATTTGGAAAATTTTCAAGCCATTACTTCTTCAACTATCTATCCATTCCTCCTCCCCATTTTCTTTACCTTCTCAGATTCCAGTTACATGGGTGTTTGACCACTTTATATTATCATCAGGCCATAGGCATAGTGTTTGTTTCTAAAAGTTTTATCCTCCCTGAGCTTCATTTGAAATAGTTTCTATTGCTATGTCTTCAAGTTCTCTAACTTTTTTTGTGTGTGTGGTATTTAATCTGCTGTTAGTATCTGATGAAACTTTCATTTTAAATATTATAGTTTTCACCTCCAAAATTTGTATTTGGTTTTTATATATATATATATATATCTTTTATTTCTCTGATTATATTCCTGTTTTTCTTTCAATACTTGTACATATTATAGTTAAACTGGATATTATCCCTGTTTGAGAGAGTTGTGTAACTCTTGCCATTGGTCACATTTTTGTGCTTCTTGGCATTTCAGTAATTTTTGGTTGGCTATTAGACATTATAAATATTATGTTGTTGAGTGTCTGGACTTTGAGTGGTAAGATAGTTATTTTTGGATCAATTTGATCCCTTTTTAAGCTTTTTAAAGATCTTGTAAAACCTTGTCTCTAAGAATAAATCAGCCTTACTAGTAAGACATGACCTCTCAGGATTCTCTGTTGAATGTCCCTGATGACAACAGAAGACACTATGCTGGCTGGTCAGACCTCTGACATCTCCCTACCTCTGTGTGTTCTAGGAATTGTTCAGCTTACAGCTTCTTGGTCATTCTTTTCCCAGGCTTTTGGAGTTTCACCCTATGTGTGCATGGCTTAGCAGTCAGGAAAGACTCAAGGGGAGCCTTATGCAGATTTTTTTAAACTCGTTTTTTTGCATAACTCACTCCTTTCTGAAACTCTGCACTGTAATCTTCCAGCTGCCTCAGCTGCTATGAATGCTGATCTGTGTCTCCTTGACTTGGCGAAGCCTCTAAGCACTGTTTGGTTCCTCCCTCCCTGCACTCTCGATCTGGAAATTGCCTTCAGGCAGAGAGCTGGGGTGATTGCCTTTCCCCAGGACTCACCTCATTTGTTTATTTTCTGTGGTGGATCATGGTGCTGTGCTTTCTCCTGTCCTTGTTACTCCATCACAGCCATAAGTGGATGGTTCCATCAATCCTTTTTAACATAACATCTTTAGTTTTATGTAAAAGTCTTTCTGGAGTATCCAGGTTTTGTGGTCCTTGAGCTAGTGTCAAAGGGCCTCCTTTTCATTTGACTTGAATTTCAGTTGAATTGACATTACAAGAGCTGTGTAACTTTCTTTGAACTCGCTGAAGTGGGAGCATATGGTGCATAGATGTCTGTGGTAAGATCTTATAATATGTCATACACTTTGTAATCTGAGAGAAAAAGGTAACTTGTACAAATCATTCAGATCTATTATTTAGCAATTTAGTGTTTGAAGGTATTATCTTTGAGGCTTATTTTTCCAGCTGTTTTGTTCCAACTTTTCATTTTGTTGGGTATGTTAGAGAAATGTTGTCACCTGCAACTGTCTGGCTGTCACGTGAGGCAGTATTTCAGTGGGGTGTGGCTTTTAAGGGCCTCACTGCTGGTCAGGAAGCCCCAGTTTCGGCTCTTTGTTGCCTCTCTTCCCTCCAGTGGCCTGATCCAGTTTTTTGTTGCCTCTGCGAAGTTGGAAAGGCTATCTCATTTGCGGGTTATTTCTTCTCATAACCTTTTGATGTGAACGTGGACCTCTTCAAGGCTTGCAGTCAAGAGGCCTATGGCTGGACTGTCTCTTAAGAGCCTGTCTCCCTGCCTTTGGCTCTCTCCGTCTGTCTTCTCTTGCTTGTGCCCAGGCTGGCAAATACTGTCTTGGCGTATTGTCGTGGCTCCCTCTGGCTTGCCTGTGTGAATTCTTTGCCTTTCGCCCTGTTGGAGGTTTGCTTTCTCAGGCATGCCTCTGCTCTGGCTTGCTACTCAGCCAGCCTGTGAGAGAATACTCTGTAAGATCTAAAAGGAAATTGCTAGTCTCTTCCCAAGGGACCCAGAAACAGGACTATTGTCACTCGTGGCTTTTTTCACTTTCCTTAGCTCCACTTGCTCCCCAAGGTCTTGCCTTTCCCCAGGACAGAGCCCTGGGAAACCAGGTCCTGGCAGTCCCTCTTGAGATGCCAGAGGCCCAGGTGAAGTATGCTTCCCTCTGCCTTCCTTGAGAATCTGTCACTGCTCCCTGATTCTGGCCTCAGCCTCTACCTCTTGCCCCAGCATTACACACAGCAGAGTGTAACCCCCAGCCACTGTCTTCCTGCCCTCCCTCAGCTTCTCTTCTGAAGGCTGACAAGGAATGGATGGCCACTGGACTTGGACTTCCCATCATCCAGGTTGGGAAGCTGAATTTCCATCCAGGAAAGTGATTGAACTAAAGTCCCTTGGAAAGACAGTGGGAGGCCATGTCTCCTGGCACTTGATGCGTTTCTCTTTTCAGGATTTCTTGGGACTTATGGTCAAATATCCATGTTAGTAACATATACCCATTCCAGACCCTTACCTCTTATTCCTGGGGTCACTGGCACTTGTCCCTGTCTCATTCTAGAATAAATGGAAAAACTGATTATCCCTGGGAATTCTTTCAGGAATTGATGACATTTGATGATGTGGCATGGTACCTCACCAAAAGGAAGTGGCTGAGGCTGGACCCTGAGCAGAGAGCACTGGCATATTATGGGAACGTGACCTCTGTAGGTAAGGATGCCCCTAGCCCTTCCCCAGATTTGCCATCTACTGTGGGTGGTGTGGGGGCACTTGGCTAGCCCCAATTAGGCTCACCTTGTCCCTGGAGTGTGGGGAAACACAAAGGGTCTGCCACATCTGACATTTCAGAGTGGCACAGTTCCCCCAAGTAAGCCCTCATGGCATAGAAAGAACCACCTTTGGTCTTTTATTGGAAAGGAAATTGGAATAAACTTGCCACTGTAATATAGAACACCTGGCCATTTGACTTGAATTTCTTTTGAGAGAGGCTGACAAGATCAAGCTCTTGCTCACCCCTCAGGGTCTACATATGCAGGGTGAGGAGGATTTTTAAGAGGAGACTTTTTGGACGTGTAGAAGTCTGTGGGGTCTGGAAAGAACCAGAAGTCTGATGTGTGTGCACAAGGGGGTACCCAGGGAGAAGGTAGGATTGGGGCTAGCTCCCCAGGTGGGCCCATAGCCTGCCTTTCTCCAGTTCCTGGAGGGCATAAACTTCAGGAAATGCATTTGGACTAAGACTGACTAGAATGACTGAGGTCACAGCCAGCCTGATCTTTTGAGGCCTGAAAGGATTCCCCTGTTCTGCCACCATTCTCATGTCATCTCTGGCTATCTCATTCCTTTTCTGTTGGCAGGAGTTCCTGTTTTGAATCCTGCCTTGGTCTCTCACCTGGCGCAAGGACAAGTGCTATTGGTATCAGACCCATCCATCAACATGGAGCCAGCTAAGTACTCTGGTAAGTAAAAAGGAAACCCAAGGAAATGTGAGGAAATCAGAAATCTGAGGTGGGGAGTAGGCCCAACCAAGCTGTCGTGGGGTTGGGGTTAGCACTGGGAGGACTGGCTGAGCTCTGGGGGGCTTCAGGGTAGGGAAGGGAGGCCCATCATAGGACGGGGTCCTCCTCAGGACCACTCCTGCAGGGAGTATCCAGGAATCAGGTCCTTTGCCCCTTGTTGCTTCCAGGCTTAGGCAGCAGTGTGTCAGGAGGAAGAGGATTCTCTGCTTGGGAGATGAGCCTCCTTCCTCCTGTGCAGACTGCAGTGTCTTGTGTTTATCGTTTCAGAAAACACCTTGGTGACTCAGCACCAGACAAACAGGGAAGGTACCCAGCCACAGGAGATGGCGTCCACAAGCTCCTTGAGGGCCAGTGAGCCCAGCCGTGAGGTCAAACAGAACGGGAACTCTGAGGGGAGGGGTGGGAGCCCACAGAACTTGCCTATAGAACATCACTTTGCATGTAAAGAGTGTGGGGACGCCTTCCGGCTGAAAGTCCTCCTTGTTCAGCACCAGAGGGTCCACAGTGAGAAGAAGGGCTGGGAATGCGGCGATTGTGGGAAGGTGTTCATGGGGGTGTCGGAGTTTAATGAGCACAGGAAGAGCCATGTGGCCGCAGAGCCCCGGCCTGGCCCGAGTCGGTCTCTGGAAATTGCAGGGGAGAAGAGGGGGCAGATGGAGCTGGAGGTGAAGCCCTTCGAGTGTGAGGAGTGCGGGAAGCGCTTTAAGAAGAACGCAGGCCTCAGTCAGCACCTGAGGGTGCATAGCCGAGAGAAGCCGTTTGATTGCGAGGAGTGCGGGCGGTCCTTCAAGGTCAACACCCATCTCTTCCGGCATCAGAAGAACCACAATGCAGAGAAGCTTTTCGCCTGCAAGACATGCAGCAGGGATTTCCTGGATCGCCAGGAACTGCTCAAGCACCAGCGGGTTCACACCGGCCACCTGCCCTTCGACTGCGACGACTGCGGCAAGTCCTTCCGAGGGGTCAACGGGCTGGCCGAGCACCAGCGCATCCACAGCGGGGCCAAGCCATATGGGTGCCCCCACTGTGGCAAGCTTTTCCGCCGGAGCTCGGAGCTCACCAAACACCGGCGCATCCACACGGGCGAGAAGCCCTATGCTTGCGGCCAGTGCGGCAAGGCCTTCCGCCAGAGCTCCAGCCTGCTGGAGCACGCGCGCATCCACAGCGGCGAGCGGCCCTATGCATGCGGAGAGTGCGGCAAGGCCTTCCGCGGGCCCTCGGATCTCATCAAGCACCGGCGCATCCACAGCGGACTGAAGCCCTATGCCTGCGACAAGTGCGGCAAGGCCTTCCGCAGGAGCTCAGGCCTGAGCCGCCACCGGCGGATCCACAGCGGGGCTCGGCGCTGCGAGTGTAGCGATTGTGGCCGCGTCTTCAAGAGGCGCTCTGCACTGCAGAAGCACCAGCCCACACACCACGAGTAGAGGAGCCTGGAGCGGCAGCCAGCCAGGCCTCAAGGGGATGGCAAGAGTCAAAGGAGATGAACAGTTTTGTAGCACTTACCTATTTTGTCGACCGGTAGGTCGAGACCAATTTACACTGCCACCAGCAATTTCTGATTGTACGTTTTCCCCATCGTGGCCCTCGAGGATAGCTTTTCCATTTTAACTTCGTCTGGCTAGTTTCACTGGCAGAAAGTACCATCAAGGTATTAAAATCTACATGGCTTGAATCCCAGAGTGAGAGAAGAGAAGGCCAGATGTACAGGTGGGACAGGGGCCACGCTCCCCTGCCAGGGAAACACACACACAGCTTCCATGGAGGGACCAATATAATCTGACCCCTGCTCTCCCCAAGAGATTACCCTGAAGCATCTTAGCCCACTTGAATTTAGAAATTTTTAGGCGTGTAAGTAGAACACTCAAATGTCTTATGATATTTAATTTATTAATTTAGTTGTACTTGCCTATTATAAATCACATATAGAATAATATATTAATTTAGAAAATATTCCTTTTGCCACATTCTGATTCATGAAATCATCATTCTAACTCCTCATGTGCATTTTTGACCTCACCATCTTCACCAGCATGGGAAACCCTCCTCCCTCAGACAGCGTCAAAGCACATCCAGTGACTTGGATCCAAATTGCACACAGTAGCACCGTGACAATCTCTGCATGAGGCTCTCACTACAGATGTCCTCCCAAGCCATAAGAGCATATTTGCATAACCTTAGAACAACTTTTACCTTCCCTGTAACTCTATGATATAATCACTCTAGGTGGTTCTTTCTCAGATGACCTTTCCAAGGCTTTCTTTAAAAAACACCATTGCGAGGTCATACTCCTACTGATGACTGAGTCTAGACTAATGTCTTGTGTCCTTTCTTCTTAGACCAGTTCAATCTGCTAACCCTATGCACATCCAAAACTAGCATCAGTTGGGGTTGTCTTGGACTAATGGATCTAGTCCTCAAGCAGCAGCATTTTGTTCTAAATGAAGTAGTTGAGCTCACCCCCCAATAAGAGATAAGTCTCAAGGACTCGCATATAAGGTGACACCTCCTTTATGGAAATAAGACCTAAATGGTACTTCCCCAGCCCTGTTTCCAACTCTATAAAACGAGTCATCACAGCACTTACCTTCTAAGGACTGCATCGTGCCTGCAGAACACGGAGGCATACGCTCAGTGAAGGCCATCTGCTGTCATTGTAATACTCACTGCTGTCATTCTAAGGTTCATTAGTACCAGGCCTCCTGACTACTAGTCTTATCCTCTTTCTCTCATGTGATGACTCGAACACCGTCTCAGTTTTCTTGCATGCACATTGTAAGTTCATCTCCTTTGACTAGTTATCAGGTTACCTTTGGACATGTTGAATTTATATATCAGCTCTTTCTCTGTTAACTATGATGTTCTCTTTTCTAATTTTATTACTTTGCTCTTTGTAGCAGTTTTATTACATTTTGTTGTATAAGCTGTTAATTTTTACATATTCAAGCATTCATTTTTTGTTCATAATTTTCATTGCTTCTTATACTTAGATATGATGACATTTTCTTCTAGAATTTTAATTACAGACAAAAAATTGAAACCTCTGCCCATCAGAAAGTGAATGCACCAAGTGGGCAGG
This sequence comes from Arctocebus calabarensis, assembly GCA_963573935.1. Lineage (NCBI taxonomy): Eukaryota > Metazoa > Chordata > Mammalia > Primates > Lorisidae > Arctocebus > Arctocebus calabarensis. The sequence continues at coordinate 9,868 of CAUYON010018074.1, forward strand.
CTGGAGGGGAATGAGCCAGAGAATTGGGCTCTTCCCTCATCCAAGATGCAGACTCCGTGTATATCTTTGGGCAGCACTTGACTATCCAACCTGGCCACTTAGGCACACTAGATGTGCTTCCATCACAGATTGGCCAGAACACTCTGTGACGGTTCCTCAGTACAGCCCAACAGCCTGCAGCAGGGCTTGTCCTCACCTAGCTCAGTGGGATGGTCCAAACTTGGTCTGGCAGCGGCCTGGACATCCTTCAATCTCCTGAGAGCCTTGGCAGTGCCCGGTGTGGATTCAGTGGCTGAGCAGCAACTGTACCAAGAAATATCTTGGGCACAGAAGATGCACCTGACTGATGTCACATGGACCACTTCCTCCTCCCAGCCAATGACTCTGCAGCTGGAAAGAGATCTGTTTGGTGGCTTCTGCTTTGGGCACCTAAAGGACAATTCATCCACGTGTTGTGGCATAACTTCCTGTAGCCACACCTAAGAATGGCAATAGAGCAGAGGCTCAGAGAAGAGCCACGTCCCTCCAGCGGCCTGTATGTCATGCTGGAGAAGCTGGCTGTACAAGACCTGTGCTATGCCATGCAGCAGCCATGCCCAGGAGGGACACTAAAGCAAAGTGTGGAGGGCATCATTGCCCTCACAGCCTGTGTAGCACAGAATAGGAGCTGATCACCCTGGGATTGGGCTGTCGTTTCCTCCCCAGGAGAAACTGCTGCAAGGGCTGGTAAGGAACCTGGTTCCCCCAGTGGCCTATACAGGCCACAGATAGAAGAAGGTCTCACCAGGCCTGTGGCTGAGTTCCCAGCACCTGTGCCTGGGGTTCTGTAAAGAGCCTGGAAGGAAGGTGTGCCTTCCTGCCAGGCCACCAGGCTCAGCATCAGACACAACCGAGAAGGCCTTCTCAGGTCCTCTTCCTTGGAAGCAAGGTCCAACAATGGCCCTTATGACCTCAGCCAGAAGGTCCTTACAAATGGCCCCCAGGTCACCACAGTGGACCTGTGCGACATCTCCATCCTGACCACCAGGCTGAAGAGAAGCCAGCAGCACTTTGTTACATAGTGATTCCTTTTGCTTCTTGGGCCTCAGTTGTTGAAGTAGTTGTGAATCTGTCTGAAGTCACTACCTTCTTCTCTGATCAGTTCTCTCTTTTCGAGCTGTTCTGTGTTTTGTACAGCTGTCACTGGTAAAGAATGTTGGCATCTACCAGGGCCAGGTCTGGCACCTTTACCTTGAAGTTCTCTGCCATTTCCTACCTGTTCATGCCTCATTTCTGGGGTTTCGTGAAGGATCCCGTTGATATCTAGGGACAGCATTAACTCAGAACATAACATAGCCATCACTACTTCTGGCCAGGACGTGATATCTTCACATTCCTTCCTGCCCTCCCTGACTTTTTCCCAATTGAGGTTTTATAATTTTCTCTGAAACAAATCCTCTTTTAGAGTTAACACTAAAGATCACGTCTTTTCTGTCACAGTTGACAGAATAGCTGTTCTGGGTGTCTGCGGTGGAATTTGTGCTCTCTTCAAATGCAGCTTGTGGCTTTACTGTGTGTCCTGTAGTTTCGCCAAGTTCATCTATTGCCTCTGGTAACTTGGGGGTGGATTTCCTTGAATTCTCTAGGTATACTGCCATGTCAGGTGCAAACTGTGACCAGGCTTCCTGTCATGTGTCCCTGTCTATACATTAGTGCATCTACCTCATTTTGTTTTCTTTCTAATCATGTGTTCCTATTGCAGGGGACATGGAGAGTGGCAGGGTCCCAGGGAACACTGGCTCCTATTAGAAATATGTTCTTTTCTTGTTAAGAATGCAAGTGTCCATTGATTTTATTACAGTTCCGAATACTTGGTGAAATTTACAAAAGAAAGTAATTGTTTACCATTTTTGCTGCTTTCTATGATTAACTACGTTGATTACTTACGTCATCCTCAGTCTTGCATTTCCAGAATAATCCCCGCCCCATCACAATGGCATCGTTCTTGCATGGTGGTGCATTCCATGTGCTTGATTTTTACCAGAAGTGGCACAGTGCGTGCCCTGTCTGCCACCACGAGCTGTGGCCCTATTGTGTACCATGGGAACTTCCCTCTTCTATGCCACATTAATTAATCGGACGGAACACCTGACCCAAGAGCATCAATTGGCCAGTCCTCAGAGCTGGCAGGAGACAGGGCCTTTCAGGTCTGAGCAGCTGAGCAGCTCTCGTGACTGCCAAAAGACAAGGGTGGGGAGCCATGTGGTGCTGAGAGGGGTTGAATATCCTGGGCCCCTGCTGGGCTTCCTGGGCTGATTCCATGCCAGCTCCCCAAGGGGGGCCTGGCAGGGTCGAATCCTTGAGTTTCTGGTGATTGCCCTCATCAGTGCACATGTGTGCCCATCGTAGACCCCCTTGACTTGGGCCAGCTTGAGCTGTTTGCAGCTTGTCAAGAGACAACTGCACTTTACCATTCAGCTGATGCAGAGAATGTCACCAATGCCGGCTGTCCTCACGTTCTGCCTGCCAGCACTCCTGCCCATGTCGCACCTGGCTGTCGTGAGCACCTGTCTTAAGTGTGGGACTGTATTGTTAGCTAAGATGGTAGAGAGCTGTGCCACCTTGCCTCAGTGGGTTTCACCAGTGCTTTTCTATCCCTGTGTCGCTCCTTTGCCGAACCCATGTTAGGCCTATAAAGTGAGTTAAGTCGCAGCCACCCTTTCTCTATTTCGGAAGTGTTTCACTGTTCATTCCAGCACGCCATTAGATGCGAGAATTGCTAACTTCTCTTTTCCTATTATACTTTACATTCTATGGTTCTCATTGAGCCTGTTTGGGTGTTTACTTTTCAAAAATAGAAACTGTTTCTTTAAACTTGGCCCTTAATGTGATTTGCGTATCTCCTGAGAAAAGTGGCTACATCCTGCCCCAATTTGTATTTCAGTCCTTGGGCTCTTTCCTTGATCTCTTACCTTGTCTGTTTTATGGTTCTCACTATGCTCAGCCCTGCACTAGAGCTATTATGGACTTGGCTTCTCCCCTCCCCTTCCCTGCCCTCCCTCACACATTAGATTGTGAGCTCTTAGAAGACAGGGGTGGCCCTTCATGTCTGATCCCTACCAAATCTAGCACAGTGCCTTGCATCAAGTAGATTTCAATAAATATATGTTAAATGGCATTGGTCTCCTTGAATTGTTTTGTCAATGCCTTATCAGTCCTTCCCTCTCTCCTTTCTCCATGCTGTGAAGTTCTTCTGCCTTTGTCCTTACACTTGGAGAGCTGCCCCTCCTGGGATTGGTTATCCCAGTACTGGCCGGACACCTGGATGGTAGGGGAAGCAACCTGCCATGATAGGCTGTTGTGCTTGGAATTGTCCCCCACCTAGGCTAGAGCTCCCCTTAGTCTGGATTCCAGATGGGGGCAGAAGGAAGGCCAAACCCTGAGTTCATCCTTTTAGGAACCAGAAATAGGATGACAAATGGCTTCTGTGACTTGAGAATCAGCCCATCTCTCCAAGCTTGGGGGTACTGGGAATGTTACCCTTTGGTGGCTAGTGACTGACCCTCTCTCTGGTGACCACTGCCTCAGAAAAGGCAAGGGCGGGAGCAGGCCCCCTGGTTTCCAAATGCCAACAGGGCTCATCCGTCAAGTCAGCTGCTCAGTCCCAGAAGGACTAAGATGAGCCTGGACAGGGATCCAGCCAGGAGGAAGGGCCCTTCCTCCTCGGGATTCAGCACTAAGCCCCCCCTCCCAGTGCCTCCACCCTAGATCTCAAGCCCCCACCCTCAAAGCCCAGTCCCCTCTGCTTGCAAGCCAGGTAGTTGTTGGGAAAGTCGTGTGACTTGTTTGTTACACATCCCCCCATCTGTGTGAAGACATGTGCAAGCACTGTTCTGGCAAGCCTGGCTGTGCACGGTCTGTTTAAATAGTTCCTGCTGAACCTGAGGGAGAGGGCACAGCACAGGGCTTTTCCCCAGGGTCCTGGTGCTCCTCTTAGGGGTTTGAGCATATTTCTTCCTGCCCCTGTTCTAGTCCCCTGCCTTCTTGACCCCTGCAGGTCCTCCAGCTCTGCAGAACCAACAAGAAGGCATCTGAGGAATCCGGACAGACGTTTTGGCTCTCCTCGTTGGTGGAACATCCACAAATCTAAAAGTCCCTTTGAGCAGCACCTGTGGCTCAAAAGAGTAGGGCGCCAGCCCCATATACCAGAGGTGACGGGTTCAAACCCGGCCCTGGCCAAAAATTGCAAAACAAAAAATCCCCTAGAAGTCTGACCTGAGAGTTCATAGTCGCCAGACCCACATCTGGGTCAGGGGTGGGATGCCCCTCATTCCTCTCGTCCAGGTTCCTCACCACACCGCTCTGCCCTAGACACACAGCTCAAAAGCGGGATGGAGCTGTCTGCATCAATGCTGGGTGCATTCTCACTTCCCTTCCCCAAAGTCTCCCATTCCATTTTCCTAAAGTTGCCAGAACTGTGGCTTTGTGTACCCTCACTAGTCCCTCTAAGAGACGTGGCAATGAATGTGTGCTAGCCGGGGCAGCCTGCACAGCCTGGCGACACTGTACTAAGTGTGCTTCACTTAAAAGCTGAGCGCACAATAAAAGCAGGGCCCCCAATTCCCCTCAGGCAACGTGGGTCAGAAAAATACTTTGTTCCCTCTTCCTTTGACCTTTACTCAAGAAGCGTGTTTTGAGCACTTGTGTGCTGGACCCCAGGGATGCAAAAGGAATGAGAAGATCCCTTCCCTCAAGGACAGAATGCCAGAGGGAGAGAGGTAGCCATGGGGCACTTAGTAGATGCAGGTTACACATCAACTGAAAACACTAAGCCAGGCATGGGAAGCCTCAGCAAATGAATCCTCTCCCCCTATCCTCAGATTCTGTTTATTTTATGCCCCTCTCTGGCACCTCTCCATCCCTGCCCTGTCCCCACCTCTCACAGCCTCACTGGCCTCCCCATCCAGCCCAGTTCCACCGATCATTCTCTGCACGCCTGAAATAAGCAGCTTAGGTGTGCAGACCCTACCTGAGTGCCAGAGCCCAGCAGGCCCTTCTGTGCTGCAAGGACTTGGAAAGGTTCGAAAGTGGGGCCCCGCACCGGCCATGAGTGCCGCTCTGGGCTACTGGAATCCTCTGCCCCATTAAGTGTGTGCACCCCACCTTCCATACTGTAAACGCTACAGAGTCCTGAGGTCCGTCCTCTGGGCCCCATGGCCCGGGGGCTTCCAGCAATGCACCCCCCCTTATTGCACTGCACTGTTATCATGTGTCTGCATTGTCTTCCCTCTCCCCAGAAGTCTCCCTCACCTCTGACCTTCCATACTGCCACAGGGGTCCCTCGCAGAGAATTCCTCCCCTTGCATCCCCCCCAGTCCCTAAAGCCAAATGGTGAGATGATGGATCAGATCATCCGCTGGAGCACCCATCCAGGCTGGCAGGGGCCCCTGCATGGAGACCCTGGCAGTACTGTGATGCTGCTCAACCTAGTGGAGCAGCTCTTGGAGGCCCACTCAGAGCCAGAGGCCCAATATGCAGAGCTGGGGGACTGGTGTGCCCAGAGATGTGTGGCCCCCACTGCCCCGCTCCACACCCCACTCTCCAGCTTTACAGACCCAGAGATTCTGGGAGGCCCGAGACCTTTGGGAAAGTGGGACGGCCCCAGGGACCCCATGGCAGAGAGAGCCCATGGGTCTGAGGAATGGATGGACAGTGCCAGAGCCCCAGCCAAAGCATGAACGAGTAACACAGCCAGACCCAAGGCCACTGTGGGCGGCGGCCCTAGGCAGAAGTGCTGGCCTTCTAGTGAGAGGTGGCTGCTGGGGATCAGGGGTCCGGAGGATGGGAATGGATGAGGCCTAGGGCAGGGCTCAGACAGTCCCAAGACCAGTGTTGCCATATGAGAGGGATCAAATGGTGGAGGTTGGGGGGCTTTTGACCCTGAACCTCAAGAAGTCTCACAGCACCAAGCCCACATTGAAAGGGCATCAAAGACACATTTGGCGATGCCAAATGGCCAAAACCAAAGCCCAATTTCACCATCACAAAATGAATTTCCAAGATTCAATAATAATTCTGAAACTGCTCTCAAAACATGACTGATACTATAATTTCATCCATTTTCATCCTCCAACTTTCAGAGTTGGCTTTCTGAATAGTGGAGGAACCAGGGCCTCTCAGCACTGTCACCTGCAGTTGCTACTTTTCTAGTAGCCAACCTGATTTCAGAAGAAAGTTTTCAGTGACATGTTTTCCAGAAGGAACTTCGTGCCTAGGATTAACAGTTTGGTCAAATCTCAAAAACCCTTAGCCTTTAACTACCAAAAATTGTCGATGTCTATAGCATTCGTTGTGAGAAGATTTCCTTTTTTATGTTTTGAGACAGGGTCTCTCACTCTGTCACCTAGGCTGCAGTACAGTGGTACGATCACACCCCACTGCAACCTTCCATCTGAGGCTCCAGCAATCCTTCTGCTTCAGCCTTCCAAGTAGCTGAGACTACAGGTGCGTGCCACCATGCCTTGTTATTTTTTTTTTATAATTTTTTGTAAAGAGGGGGTTGCCCAGGCTGGTTTTGAACTCCTGTCTTCAAACTATCCTCCCTCCTTGACTTCCCAAAGTGCTGGGATTACAAGCATAAGGCACCTCATCTGGCCAAGATTTCCTTTAAGATTTTCAGCAATTGTTTTTCTAAGACATTTTGCAAAATCTTTTGAAGTTTGTCCAGATCAAAATGTGTTTGAGAAACTCATTTTTCTCTTACATTTTATTCTTTTCTTTATATTTTCATATCCTTTATTATGCCAGGATCAGAGACGATTTATCAAAGACACAAATTACACAGCATTGAGGATTTTCTTCCTGGATAATCTGTCTGCTTTATTTCTTTCTTGCAAGATGAGAATTAAAAGGTATAGACATTGTCTATTTTGTATTTGTTTAAATTTGTTCTTAATTACACAAACAAAACCGTGAATGTAATCTCATTTAAAAATATTAAACAAATACGGATACAATCAAAGCCCCTTTTAACAACTCTCTGGCCCCTCTCAATGGCCCCCTTTTCTGAGAGAATCCATCCTGAGCTTTTTTGCATGTTTACACACGTACATGTACATATACAGTAGTGAGCTAACCATACTGTTTATTCTGCAAGTTACTTTCTTGGCATAAGTAAGCCTGCCTGGGAGAATGGTTTTTAACTACAGCTTGGTATTTCATAGCAGGGATGTAGCCAGGTTTATTTGACCTTATCCTTCAGGTCTTTTCCAGGTTTTGCTAATGGAAACAAGTGCTTCACAGACAGCCACTCCCCATTTCCTGGGCACACATGTGAGCTGTAAGACAGATGCTGTTAGGTAGGGTGACACCAGAAGCCATCAACAAAGAGACCTGCAGTAATGCAGTGACTTCAAAAAAAGGTGAAGATCATATATCTCAAGTAACTCTGAGTCAAGTCACTCAGGAACCCCAGCTCCTTACTGGGGAATCTCTCCTCTCTCCTCTTAAGGCAACACGTCTCAAGACCAGTTTATTTCCTCCCAACCTATTGCGGAGCAAAATTTTGGTAATATTCAGTGAAGATGTGGTGGCAATATTGAGTTGCTATAAAAGCTTCTAAACACTCACTCTCGATAACCTGGTTGTGGACAGCTGACAAATCCCTATGGCTACGCAGTGACCCTAGGATTAACAGTTTGGTCAATAGTCTAATAAATAGCTCGGTTCTGAAGGAAGAAAGGGGCAAGCACTTTCCCTTCTAGATGAGTGAAGCAGAAGCTGACACCACCCTCCTGTTCCACTGGGGAACTCATACTCATCGGCGACACACCTACCCCCAAGGAAGCTGGAGGCGTAGTCCCAGGAGCAGCCCTTGGGCTGGGGTGCACTGTGCCATCTGCCCCATAGACACCCAGAAGATTATTTGCTGGATTCAAAGGATACGAGCATTTTTTAAATAAACACTGTCAACTTTCCCTCTTGTATGTAACAAGTGCATGAAAGAGTTCCCGTTGCCCCCACCCTAGGCAACAAGTGTGGGCAAAAATGCTAATGGCCTTGTTGTCATGCACCCATCCCTGATTATTAGTGTGGTCAGGTCGAGCATCTTTTTAAGCGTTTAGAGGCCTTTCCAAGGGACTCTTCTGGGAACCAACCGTTTGTATTCTTTGCCACTTTTTCCTGTTAACTTACAGTTCTTTTTATATGCTTGATAGGAACCCTTCTTCATCTGCTATACACGGTGCAGACGCTTTCTTCCACAGTTATTTCTAACTTAGTTTCTGATACATGTATTGTCATGCAGGAGCTGTATTTTTCATCACTATGGTGTCAGATTGTACTGGATTTTTCTTTTACGGTATCTGCGTTTTATGCCTTGCTTAAAACATCTTCTTTACCTAAGGACTAGAAAGACGTGCTCCTCCAGTCTTATTTTTATAAATCCACTTGTGTAGTTTTATTCTTTATAGTTTTTTATGCTCAGATTCTTTAACCACTCAGGAATGCTTTCTCATCTATGATATCTAGTTACAATCTATTATTTTGTCTTCCTTACACGGGTAGTCAACTGTCACAACACCACCCTTTCCTGGATTATTTGAAATGCCAGTTGATCGTGTGGCTCCACACTTCCATGAGAGCAGAGGCTGCACTTTATTCACCCCAAAATAATATCTGGCACATCATAGACAATGGCTATTTGTTAACCAAATGAATGAATGACTACTAAATAGCCAAATTTTCATGGGTGTGCTCAAGAGCCCCAGGTTTACCTTATAGTGGAGCGCCAGGAGAGAAAATTTCTTTTGGACACTGGAGCAACCTTTTCTGTACTTCTTTCTAACCCTGGTCTTTTATCTCCCAAATCCGTAACTATACAGGGGGTGTCTGGAAAGCCGGTTACCAAATTTTTCTCCCAGCCTTTAAGCTGCAATTGGGACTTGCTGTTCTCTCATGCCTACCTAATCATGCCTGAAAGTCCTGCTCCCCTTTTGGGGAGGGACGTACTAACTAAAACAGGAACTTTTCCCTCCTGGAGATCTAGTCATGATCAAAACTCTTCCCTCTAATTCACCTTCCCTAACTCCAACTTGGGAAGTCCCCTTTCCTGTTATCTTGCCTTCTTCAACAGCTGTTAAAGTTATAGGAGT
>CAUYON010018076.1:0-70159 GCA_963573935.1 Arctocebus calabarensis
GTGCAATCATGGGACACAATGTGCTGACTTTATATACAATCTGAAATATTTTCATTGAACTATTTAACATAGCCTTCATGGCCTTTTAATCACTATATGAAGACATTTATATTCTACATTTAGTAATTTTCACTTGTACCCTTACGGTGTAAGATGCACCGTAAATGTGATCCCACCAATCATCCTCCCTCCACCCATCCTCCCCCTTTCCCCTCCCCACCCTTGTCCCTTTCCCCATTCTTGTGCTATAATTGGGTTTTAGCCTTCATATGAAAGCTATAGATTAGCTTCATAGTAGGGCTGAGTATATTGGATACTTTTTCTTCCATTCTTGAGACACTTTGCTAAGAAGAACATGTTCTAGCTCCATCCATGTAAACACAAAAGAGGTAAAGTCTCCATCTTTCTTTAAAGCTGCATAGTAGTCCGTGGTATACATGTACAACAATTTATTAATCCATTCGTGGGTCGATGGGCACTTGGGCTTCTTCCATGACTTAGCAATTATGAATTGGGCTGCAATAAACATTCTGGTACAGATATCTTTATTGTGATGTGATTTTTGGTCTTCTGGATATATACCTAATAAAGGAATTATAGGATTGAATGGCAGATCGATTTTTAGACCTCTAAGTATTCTCCAAACATCCTTCCAAAAGGAATATATTAGTTTGCATTCTGACCAGCAATGTAGAAGTGTTCCCTTTTCTCCACATCCACGCCAACATCTCTGGTTTTGGGATTTTGTTGTGTGGGCTAATCTTACTGGAGTTAGATGATATTTCAAAGTAGTTTGGATTTGCATTTCTCTGATGATTAAGGATGATGAGCATTTTTTCATGTGTCTGTAGGCCGTGCTCCTGTCTTCCTTAGAGAAGTTTCTCTTCAAGTACTTTTCCCATCCTGAGATGGGATCACTTGTTCTTTTGTTGCTAATACATTTGAGTTCTCTGTGGATTCTGGTTATTAAACCTTTGTCAGAGGAATTACCTGCAAATATTTTCTCCCAATCTGAGGGCTGTCTGCCTGCTACACTTACTGTGTTCTTAGGGGTACAGAAGCTTTTTAGTTTGATCAGGTCCTAGTAGTGTATTTTTGATACTGCTTCACCTTGCCTGGGGAGTCCTCTTCATAATATAATCATTTTAAATATTTCAAAATAACTACTCCATATAGTAAGTTGATCCTACTGTTGTATGTATAAATATTTTTCCAAAATTTTGATTTTTAAAGGGCTGCTACAACTAATAATTTTGTAAGTAAATTTTAGGATTAATTTCTTAGAATAAATTCCCCCAAAATAGAATTATTCAGCTAAACCATTTGAACTAGGATAACGGACTTTATGGATAATTGCCAAAAGTTATATTTCTATCTCTCTCATTGATGCACAAGACTCGCCATTTCACTCGCCAGTCTTATACATTTTTAAAATTCTTACTAGTTTGTTAGCAAAAAATGCTATTATTTTTTAAAATCTTAATTCATTTGATTATTGGATTAGATAGTTTATCAGTAACTATTAACTTGCGGCATTTCTTCTTTAGTTCATTGCCCAAATTTGGCTAATCGCTACTTTGTATATTGAAAGTTTCTGCCTTGTTGGCATTTTTATGTGCTCTTCATTAAGGTGCAAGCTTCCTGCTTTTGGGCAGGAAAAAGACAGCATGTTTGTTCAATGTTCTTTTATGAAAATATTAATAATGTCTGCTATTTTTAAGCACTCACTGAACGTTTTACAGATATTGTCTTACTCATTATTAACAGTAAGCATTACTCAGAAACATCTATTATTTAAAGGTTAGATCTCTTTTTCCTATTCAGTGCTTCTCATTCTCTACACGTCTGGAATTGTTTCTCAAGCCTGCTTCTTTGTCAAGGATGCAATTTTGTAGTGTCAAGTTTGTCATTAACTGTCACCGAATCATATTTTCAACTGACTGCTTTGTTCTAGCTTCAATTTTGCCCTTTCAGTCTACATCCACAGCAAATATGTTTTCTTGTATCTTCCATAGTCTTGTCTCAAATGAAAGTTTAAATGAAATGTCATTTCCCTTAAGCTCCCATTTCTCTAACACTCATATTCTCTACGCTCTGTAGTTGAGGACTACCTTGTTCTAGAGGAACAAGAACCATGCCTTCCTCACCCTGTGTACCTCCTTCTTTAAGGCATATGTCACCCAATGAGGTCCCTTTTTCTCTCTTCTCATCTATAACCTCACATGTCCTCAGTGATTCTCATCCTCAATGAAGACACAGGATCTGGCTCAGTCCTTTTTTAAATTTCTGTCCTGACATCACCTTGCAAAGCCTTAGTGTGTGACCCGTCTAACACATCTATACTCGTAATCCCTAAGTCTTCTTGGACAGGTTGTATTGTTATTACTACCAAAATCTCATTAGTCTTCCCTGAAGGAGATTCCCCGTGGAAGGTTTTTACCTTTCCAGCATGTGGCACTCAGTTTGAGTTACTGTCTCTAGTTGTCCAGCTTCATCACTACATTGGCCTTAGATAGTTCATGCAACTCTCTCAAGTGCCAGCATAGGCAAGTTTTTCCTTAGGCTAGGATTAAATCAGGATAAACTAAATTATAGTTCTGTAACAACACTCAAAACTCAGTGGCAGACACTTACTGTCACGCAGTACACCGCAGCTCGAGGTAACAATCAGAACCAACGCCCCCTAGCTGCTCCCTGGGGAATCTGAGCCCCCTTCATTTTATGGCTCCCTCATTTCTCCACAAGTTTGCACCCTTATCTCACTGTCATAAGGAGAAATAAACAGATCGTTTTACTGCCTAAGCCTAGAAGTGACTCTAATTTCGTCTGTTCACGTGTTATTAGCTCTAAGAGTCATAAGCCTGCTGCCCTGTGGGGAACAAGAAAGCATGGTCTTCCGTGAGCCTGCAAGGGGAAGAGAACTTGGTATTGCTGAACACTAGTGACTTGTGTCATAGCTAAGCTGAGTTGCGTTTCTGTGGATTGCAATGAAACAAATAAATTAACATGCTGACTCAATAGCTACATTTACTTTTACTCTATTATTTTCCCTCCTCCTCTAATTCAAGACCAACACCTCTACCTTTGTATATTTGTATAATTGATCACATGCCTTACAGTAGAATATTGCTCAACAAGTAATTTCTTTGTACTATTTATCCAACATCACCCTTTCCACTGACTCTTTACCTATATTTTTTTTAGCTCTGTTTTCCCTTTTAGCTACTTTCTAATTTCTTTTGCACTCCTTTTGGCCAAAATTCTTGAAAGTCTAATTTCTGCTTTCTGCTCCCACTTTCTCACCACCCATATACTCCTCAAGCATTTTCTTTAATGTCACCTTCAAAAGTTACACTTTTCTTAGAAAAGAATCATCAAAGTACATCAAGTACATCAAAGCCTGGCTCTGTCCCCGCCACTCCACTGGAACTGCTCTGACAAAAGCCACCAGGGGTCTCCAATGACTCACTCCTTGAAATCCTAGAGGGTGGGAATGGGGTTCTTTCTTTGTTTTTAGTTTTCTTTAGATTCTTTGGAAGTGCTTTCTGCTACTTCTCTGGCTATTTTTTTGTGACCTTTCTAAGATTCCTCTTTTTCTTCTCACTCCTAAATGGTTGTGTCTCACCTTGGGTGTCATTATTTTTACTCCCTGCCCTTTATTATACATAACGTCCTTGAGCAATCATAGCTACTCTTTTCATTTTATCTGTGAGCAGACAACTCTCAAATAATAATCACATATCTGCTAAAGGACTTATACATAGATATATATAATATAAATAACTATTACAACTTAATAGAAAAAGAAAAATAATATGGATAAAGACAGGCATTTCTACAGAAAATATACAGATGGTCACTAACCTATGAAAAGATATTCAATGCCTTTAGCCATCATGGAAATGCAAACCAAAACCATAGTTTAATACCATTTCAGACCCACTATCGTGGCTGTAAGAAAAGACATATAATAACAAGTTAACAGGTGTTGGTAAAGACATGGAAAAATAGAAATCCTTGTACATGGATCGCTGGTTGGTAAAATGATGCAACCACTTCAGAAAACAAGAGGATACCTCCTCAAAAAGTTAAGGACAGCCTTACCATATGACACACAATTTTAGCATTCCTAGAGAAATAAACATACATGCCCACATAAAAACTTTCACATAAATGTTTATAGCATTATTATTCCTAATAACCTAAAACTGGTGAATGGATTTTTAAAAATGTATATCCTGGGCTTGGCGCCTGTGGCTCAGCGGGCTAAGGCGCCAGCCATGTACACCTGAGCTGGCGGGTCTGAATCCAGCCCGGCCCGCCAAACAGCAATGACGGCTGCAACCAAAAAATGGCCGGGCGTTATGGTGGGCACCTGTGGTCCCAGCTACTTGGGAGGCAGAGGCAGGAGACTCGCTTGAGCCCAGGAATTAGAGGTTGCTGTGAACTGTGATGCCACAGCACTCTATCCAGGGTGACAGCTTGCGGCTCTGTCTCAAAAAAAAAAAAAATGTATATCGTGGGTGGTGCCTGTAACTCAAAGGAGTAGGGCACCAGCCCCATATACTGGAGGTGATGGGTTCAAACCCAGCTTCAAAAAAAACTGCAAAAAAAAAGATATCCATACCGTGGGATACTCATTAGTAAAAATGAATGAAGTATTAATACATTTTTCTTTCCTTTTTTCATAAAACACTAAAAATATTATTAATGATTATTTTAAAAAATAATCAGCAATCATAAACAAAGCCAGTTGTATAAAGCCACTCAGTGTGCGATTCCATGTACGTGAAAAGTCTGGAACAGACACATACATAGAGACGAAAAGTAGACTAATGATTACAAGGTTTGGAGGAAAGCGGGAGGTGATTGCTGAAGGGTCCAGTACAGGCTTCTTGTGGGGTGGTAAAATACTTCTTCTAAACTTCCTTGTTTAGGAACTGAAAAACAAGTACTGGTTGAGCCCTCCTAACTACCAGTGACTGAAGATCGTGGAGAAAGGCTTTCCTGAGGCAGGAAACATAAAGGATGAAGGCTCTGACTTTTTCAGAACTTGGGAACAAGTTTGGTGTGTTCAGGAAAGCACTCACTGAGCTGAGTGGCAGAAGTGGGAGGAAACAGCATTACCGAGGCAGTGGAGGACCAGATGAAATCAGCTCAGCAAGGTCACAGCAGAGACTTCAGATCATGTTCGAAGTGGGCGCTTATATATCTAGGAGCAAAATGACCTCAAAGGCCCCTTTTAAATTGTATTTTTATACATAAGGAGTAGAAATGCCGTTACATGGATACGGCGCATAGTTGTAAAGCCTGGACTCTTAGTATGACTGTCACGATTTAACTTTTTTAAAGATCACTCTCACTGGCTGTGTGGAGGGTGGACTATTTGAGGTTGATTATCATAACCCAAGAAGAAACGATATGGCTCGGTCATGGGGAGTTTGTAGTGATCGGACTTGAGTCAGATTTTGACAGCCCCCAAAAGCCTCACTACTGTGAGGTCTGAGGTCCGAGGAGCTGTGAGGAAGCAAAGATGCCTTCTAGGCTTCGGATTGGAGAAACTGCAAGAATAGAACTGTCGTTTATTGAGAATAGGAAGTAGGAGAGCACAGAGGTAAGGACAGAAACAGTTTCACTGTGGACAGGTAAGTTTGAGATGAGTATTAAAAATCCCAGGGAGGTGGGTTAAATACACGGTAGTTGGATAGATGCGTCTGGAGTTAGGGAGGTCAGGCTCTAGATACCAATCTGGACATGAACATCATTTGACAGCACTTGAAGCCTTGGGAATAAATTGGATCTCTCAGATCTGAGTTTAGATGAAAAAAAGCACATCTTCAACTGAGGCCTGGAGCACGCCAACATTTAAGTGTAGGAAAGTGTAGCAGATCCAGCAAATAAGATGAAAAAAGTCCAGGGAAGAAGTAGGAAGACAGCTTGGCTTTATAAATGCTTCCCTAACCAAACTATTTTACACTCGGTCTGTTCTCATAACATGTTTTTTCTTCTTTAACAGCTACTTGTATTTTTTTTTTAAATCATATCAAAAACAGGAAGCAAATATCCCAAACTATTTCCCTCTGTCTCCTGAAGCAAATCTTTTTCATATCAAAGCTTATCTGCCAAGTCCTCAGAATATTGCTTCTCGTCCCTTGGGAGACAGATTTTTTTTCACAGAGCCCATGTTTATTTATCATTGTGTTTACTTTTAATTTACTCAACCTTAAAGAAAAGATAGTTTTCTACGCATGCTGTTGGTGAGCAGTCAAGCTGTAGGCACTGAACTCCGTCACCAGCTACTTCTTTTATTTTTTTTATCTTTTCTAATTACAAAAAAAAACCCACTGATTAAAATTTAACAAAGTAACCATAGATGAGACTCGGACTTTGGAAAATATGCCATTATTATAGTATTTGGCACTATTCTTGCTGGGTTCATGAAGTCAGGCCGTAGTTTGCCGTTGGGAAGGTGCTTTTGCTGAAGGAAACGAAGGCTGCTATTGTCATTCAACTGAAAAAGAAAGTAATTTAAAGACGTTAAATAAGGACTGCTTCCTCTACCCAGGGAAAAAATTCTATTTGTTCTGAACTTAGAGCAAGAAGAGGCTTAGAACAGCCCTCGGAGTTAACGTGAACAGAGGCAAGACTCAAGTGGCAGGGGAGGAAATGGCATGAAGGAAAGTGTCACAGGTGGGGCATTAGAGGAGCCAAAACGGAGGCGTGGAAAGGAGCTGCTCACGCAACAATGGGCCTCTTTGTTTTCAGTGCAGTAGCAGTAGCTGCTGCAGCAAAAGCAAGAGAGGAAAGTCCATCTCGGGAGCAGCCCGCATCCTTGACAATGAACGAGGCGTCTTTTAGTCCAGAGGGAACAGCTGAGACCTTCCTCCAACCAGTGGCTTACAGAAAAAACGATTGCTTGAAAAGAGGTTAAGTCTCTGTCCGAGAACATATCGGGATGGGGCACACTGGAGAAGGACTTCCAGTTAAGGTAATATGTGGGCGATCATAGCTGTTATCCTCAGGGGTCCCCAGCTGCGACGCCGCCGAGGTCCCAAGCTGGTGGAAGTAGAGCTGAGACAATACAGAGGTCTGGAGCTGCCCCCGAGGTCACGGAAGAGGAAAATTAGCTCCTCAGCTCCCTTTGCACTGCGACCCCTTATCTCTTTATGTCTCATAAAGGACATGGGCCTTTCGAAGTTGAACATTTTTGCCCGTTTGTTGGAGAAAGGCAGTTTCAGAGTATCCTCCCCCACATTGTCAGGGTACTGTTCCCTGTCTGCTGGGTCGGGGTATTTTTCACGGACGCTAAGTTTGGCTCCCCTTTACCAGCTCACTACTGAAAGATCTGGTGGTGACGAGTCATCCGACATCACAGCGCCCTCTCTAATTCCTGCCATGTGGCATCTGCGAGGTGTGTTGTCAGTGAATACAGACTGATGACCTGGCTCTGTGCTAAGCCCCAAGTTAAAGGGAAGGAGAATTTGTGCCCCCTGAAGTCACTGAACATGTGATGACCTCAGTGTCCAACTGGATTCATTTTCTTAAGAGCAGGTGGCAGCTCATCAAAGTGTGCATCCCAGGCCATTCCCTTTGACGATATATTATTAAATAATAGAAATGTTACTCATTCTTTGGTTTATAGTTTGTTCATACATTTAGTTTACACAGCAACTGCTAAAAGGCTTTCTTGGTAACTTTTTAATGTACGCTTATAGGTAATTTAATAGTAAATAGTAAAAAGAAGAGGTATATTAGCCCAGATCTGTGCTAACCCTGAAGAACTCTACTCTGGCAAAATTATAATGTTGATGAGACAGTAACTCAAGTTAGCAGCAATCAGGGAGCCTGGACTGTGGGGAAGAAATGATATTAACAGGGGCTGGGATACCCGTATAAAAGGAGGTACAAGGAACTGGAGTCACTATGACATGAAAAACAGGTGTGGGATAACTGAGAAAATGATGAAAAGCTGGGAAGAGAAAATACCAGAGCAGTGTAAGGGCCAGGATGTGATTGTGTGAGTGGATTGAGAAGGCTATTAGAAATGTGAGGTTCGGTGGGGGGGGAGGTGTGAGGGAGGGAGAGTTTGCACTAGTGATCTATGCCAGCATCCAAGTCCGTCCTGGATGATGACAGATCTAGGGGAATGGCCCAAACTTAGAGGGAGATGACCAAGTCTTCACAAGGAAATGACCGGCATTACCGCAGACAGCAATGCCCAGGGTGGGTCCAGGCTGAGTGTCTGAGCTCCCAGTTGCTACTGTAACACATCACCACAAACTGAGCAACTTAAAACACTCAAATTGTTACCTTATATGTGGTAGCTCTGGAGGTCAAAAGTGTGACACCGCTCTCAGGGGATGTGATGGTTAATTTTATGTTATCACCTTGGCTGGAATATTTGGTTGAACATTTTTCTGGATGTTTCTATAAAGGTGTTTTCAGATGAGATGCACATTCAAATCAGTTAACTCTGAGTTAGAAACAGATTGCCTTCCATAATGTGAGTGAGCCTCACCCAATCGGTTGAAAGCCTCAGCGGAACAAAGAAAGGCTGACCTCCCATAGCCCATAGGCAAAAAGGAATTCTGCCCGCAGACTGCAACTTTTCCCTGGCTCTCCAGCCTTCTGGGCTACCCACAGATTTTTGGACTTGTACTTCCATATCTCATGAGCTAATTACTTAAAATAAATCAATCTCTCTTTCTCTGTGTGTGTGTCTCTACACACACACACCTACACACACTTATTCAATTGGTTCTGTTTCTTTAAAAAACCCTGACTAATACAGTGGGCTAAGATCAGGGCTCAGTGGAAATATACAGGTGTCCCTAAAGTCATCCCTAAGTCACCATGCATAGGGAAAATGGGAATTATAAATATTATTTACAAAATATTAATTACAAAATTTTACAAAATACTCTACCTTTTGGCTACCTCTTTGTAAAATTCTAAAGTTTTCCACTTGGGAGGATCATTATTCTTCCTAGTACAGTGATAGAATTTGCCCTCAGAAGGAAAATTGGCAAGAAAACTGGGATACGCAAGGCTGAGTGTGAGTCTTGCTGCATCAAGTGTGAGTCCTTCTAGCTGTAAGTCCTAATTTCATTCTTCTAAGCCATCATTTCCTGAAGTCTACCCTGTGCCATATTATTGTTATAAGATGCCTTAAAAAGAAAAAGCTCTGTAGTTTAATAAATGTGTACATTCCGTGGAGCTTTGTATGTTTACAACTCACGTTAGCATATGAAAGACTCTCATAAGTTTTATGATGAAGAAATCTAATTATACATGGATTTTCCTGAATTTATTTGACCAAGAAATTCTCCCTTTGAAACACCTTTAACAGCTAAAGAATGAGTGTTTACTATGGGGGAATTTGGGGAACGCATTTCTAGGCAGTACAAAGATGTCCACACTGCTCCAGGTATAGAGGGAGAGAGCCATCCGTGACCCATAAATGCTTGTGGGAGCTCCTTAGAGTCGACTTGGATTATTAGCAAATATCTCCACTTAGTAGATGAGAGCTGAGATCCAAAGAAGTTAAATCTTGCCCTCATTTGTGTAAGCAGGGAGAGGGGAAGTAGAGACCTGAACTCAAGCAGTTTTACTCCGGAATCGACACTCCTAAGCACTGTACTTGTGTTCACCTTTTCATGTCAAGTCACACATGAGCCACTGGCCAGCCCTTGGTGGAAGACCCACCCTTGGTCTAACCAGCTGTGGCAGGTCAGGTGCACGTGTTACAGAAGCGAGCAGCCCGTGCTCCCCTTTCGTCTGGGGCTGTGAGCAAGACAGTTCTAGAAGGAGCTGCGGGAGGAGCAGTTTTGCTGACTGACATGTCCAGGCTACAATGACAATTAAGATTCACCAAAAAGGAGGACAGGAAAGACTAGTTTACATCACCTGAAGGACTCTAGGGAGCCAAGAGGAAGCAGCACCAACTAGCGGGTGAAACAAGCTCATTGAAGTCATTCTGGAATCAAAACCTAGTATCACCCTTCGGCCACTTGTCTCAAGCAAGTGTTTTAATCTGCACATGGGGGTAGCCACACTGATCTCACAGGATAGTTGTGAGAACTAATGAAAGCAGAGATAAAGTGCCAGGCATGCAATAGAAACGCCATGTCTGATGGTTGTTACTATAATATTACCGACTATGAAGTCCAAGCCTCCCCTTCCTCAGGCTCTTACTGCTTTCTTCCTTCTGCTCCCACTCTGATTAATTTAGCTTTTTTTGAAAGAAGTCAATGTCCTTCTTATCTTTACCACCCAGTTCTTTGGTTGGTGTGATCTTTTTATTGAAGAGTACTCCTGAGGCTGGGGGAATTTGCTCTCCATATCCCCTCTAACTGAGCCTCCCCAGCATCCTTGCCCTTTGGTGGATCTTGGTGAGAATTGGCTGGTCGTTCTCCTGACTACTAAGAAAATTATTTGTTTCAGAAAAGAGAGGGGTTCACTCGTATTCTGTTCCCATTGGCTTTGTAATTAGTAAAAACTGCTTCAAGAAGCAGGCATACACTTGATTCTTAGCCTCTAATTCTCATGCTGTTGTCGTTTCCCCCATTCGTGCGTTTTCTTGGTTAGCTTAATGGAAAACTGAGATTGGGGCCTTAGGCTCTTGTTTGATTTAACCATCTTACCTCCAAATCTTGGCTCCGAGTCTCTTTCCAAAATTGTTTAGATTGTCTTCCATAAGCTACTACTTACAGAGATTACAAAGAAAACACTTGCATTTCTGTATATAAATGTTATATCTTTTGCTAAATGGTGTTTGAAATGTTCAGTGGATAATAAGATCCGGGGTCCCCTAAGTAAGAAATAAATTAGAGAAGTGCTGATAGAAACAAAATAAATTAGTACAGACCCAAGGAAATTTCATCCTTCAATTTCTAGTTTCAGATGCTTCTGGTTATAAAACAAAGATAATACACCAAGACTGAAAACTCAGAACACGAGTCACATATGGTTTTTGATAGTAGAAAAAGTCAAGAGAGCCAGTTGGCAATGGAAACCTACAACACTAAAGAGGGAAGAGAAGGCTGTGATTACTATTTTCCCCCTGAAAAGACATTTGGGAATAGTCTGGGCAGCAATAAACAACCCAAATTTGAGAAAATAGATCTGAGATGGTCTTATAAGTGAAATCAAAACGATTAGTGTTTGGAGAAAAAAAATTGCTAACAGCTAAGTCTAGTGGCGGGGATATTTAACTCATGCCTAGTTATTGCTATTATTTTAAATCCTGCTGAATCATACTGTTAGAAGCAGAAATTAGAAATTGATCAAAGTGTTGCTTTTAATTAAAGAGTTTAATGTTAAGGAAAATGAATTAATGGCTTTTTAATATATCTTTTTTAATCACTTATCTACACCTGTGTAGAAACAAGTCCAGAAAACTCAAATAAAGGCACTATACTTCGAAAAAAGAATCAAGTTCTGTGTCGGGGGTCTGGTTTGCAAGTCCCACACTTCTTCATGTTAGGAAATGACAAAGTGGGAATAAACAATTGCCTTGGTGGGACTCATTTTGGAAGAAGCATGGACACTTTTTCATATCTTTTAATTAAACACACTGCTAATATACCCCAATTGCCTTTTCATATATATTTTTTAATTTTTTAAACATCTTAAGGAGTGAATTTTCTTCAAGCTAATGGAATTCTGACACAGTGTTCAAGCTTCTCTTTTATACGCTGTCAACTTAGCACAAACTTTTCCCATAATTCTTCATTAGCCAAATGTCCCAGAAGGGTAAGCAGTATCTCATTTTCTGTAAGATATAGTGGGATAATGATAGACTCAAATCAACTAGAATTGGACCCGCTTGAATCTCACAAGCTGCGTAAACTGGGGCTTTATTTAATGTCTCTGAATTTCTGATTTCCCATCTATAAAGTAAGGAGAATAATGTATACTTCACATGGTTGTTGCAAGGATTAAATGAAACATTTTATTTTAAAGTATTTGACAGAGCCATGTCGCAGACCTTTAATATATGTTATTTTCCCCTTCATATGCATATATACTGGCGACATCAATTTCCTTTATATGTAGCCCCAATGCTGTTAACTTTATTAAGCTAGATTTTCCATTAAGCATTTATCCTTATTCATTAGCTAGGAGAACTGACGCACAAAGATATTAAATTATTTACTCTAGTTTAATGAATGAAATTGAAAACCTTTTTCCCCTGCTTAACATGAATGTGCCCTTTTCAGTATGCAGAGCTTTGTTGCATTTATTCAGAAGCTAATGCTAAGTGCTTAGTTTGGAACACAGGATTAATGAGCCCGGAGACATGGCGTTGGTCACCATGGCAACCAAACTAGCTTTGCTCTGTTCTGAACTCAAACAACGGATGGAGGATGCTTCACTCCAGCCTGCAGTATAGAACTGGGTGCTCTTTTTCGTATTTCCCCATTGCTGTTTCCAATTACTCCCTACTTCTTTTAGAAAAATAAATTAAAATGAACTTCCCCTTTTCTTTGGGTTCTGCTCTTTCAACTAGACCACCTGATCTCCTTCCCGAATGCATTTACCTCCCATCTGTTTCTCAAGGTTTGGGCACTTACACTATAGTAGTGACTTACACTATTCCTCTCCACACAAATTCCTGCCCTTGTCCTGGGGGCCTTTAGCCACTGCACACATGACCCACCCAGTGCTCTGGTCTGTGCGTGTCTGCACCTCATTCTCCTCAGTGACATTCTCCTACACTCTGGCTTGGTGACTCCCACACAAGTTGTATCCGGATTGAGTCATGACCTGAAATGGACCAGTCTGCAAAAATCACTCTCTGACCAGAACCTGCTTGTGTCTTGCTTGTGTAATAACTGGTGCAATTACTCTTGGGCTTCATTAGAAACCCTCTCTTTGTCCATTCGATTTTCCTTACGTTTCTCCTCCAATATCCAACGTCGTCCCATATTTTTTCACTTCTATGACTTTATTTCTAAAACTTTGAATTCCCTCCATTTTTTCATAGCACTGACCTGTTGCTATGAGTGCATGACCCTAACCCTGAAGGAGCACACTTCTCTCCTGTTCTCCATGCCTGCGCTTGAGCACTGTGTGCCCAAAACTATCTGTACCGTCTGTACAAGACTGATACTACCATCAAGGCAAGCGTGACACTCACCGGGGCCCTCCAGCAATTTAAAGTTTCTCTGCTTACCTTATTTCTCCCACTCTCTATCATAACTATTTCAAAGTTCCTTTTCCCTCAAATCTTTTACCTCTCTTTTCACTCTCAGATCTTCTCACTTCTTTCTTTACATGGAAAATACCCTTCAAATGGAAAGGTCTTTAAAGCCTAACACCACATACATCAGCTCCCATCCTTTCCTTTTATGGATGCCTCTGGCTGAAACGGAACAGGAGTTCTCTTCCACACTGTCAGCCCCTATACCTGCTCTGGATCAAATTTCCCAAACTTCTCACAATCCTCACACCAAAGTATCCCACCTCTCTCCTCTATCTTCAATCTCTGCCCCACTGCTGGACTTCTCCAGCAGTTTTTTAAGTGTTCAAGTTGCTGTCATCTAAAAGAAAAACAAAAAGTTCAACCCCATTTCCTCTTCATCTTCCCTATTACATCCTTTTCACAAATACTCCTTAAAAGCAGTTCACACTCACAGACAATGGCCTTCTGCTCTCTGTACCTGTCACATAACTGATCGTTCCAACTCTAATCCCTTCCACGTTACTGCAGCCTATGGCAACTCCCAACACACTGGCTCAGGTTTCTGACTTCTCCCTCCGTCCTCACACACTCTGCCTGCGTGGGGAAGAAGCAGTGAGCACAACCGAGCACAAGTGTTCCACGGGGGCTGGTAATGAAATTGCTCTGGTTCAGCCACATTCTACCGCTGGTGCTAGGACATGTTCTCAATCAAACATTCAGAAAACCGTTAACGATCAACGCCTCGTGTGTACTATGTGTTGGGTTATGCTGAGAAAAATCTTCTCTGGTCTCACGAAACTCATAATTTTAGTGAAGGAGGCAGATACTAATCAAAGAGTTCAAAAGATTCATTGTAAGTGCCACGAAGGAAAAACACAACGTGCTATGAGAATGCACAATGCGGCCTAGAGACCTGATGGAGTATGGGAGAATTCAGGTCGGAACTGCAACCCGACGGAGGCCTTACACAGGAGGGGAAGTTAGCCCCGCAGAGAGGCGAGGGCAGAGCAGTACAGCCAGCAGGCGTGCTGTATGTGCACGCCCAGCTTTTTCTCTTTACTCAGCACTGGCAATACTGGCAATTAGGCTTGGCCCTCCAGGACAAAGCCAGTTAGATTTTTCTTTGGAGAATCTGACTTTAAAAAAAAAAAAATCGAAAGATACTGTGTCAGAGATTTCTCAGATGAAAGGATCAGCCAAATTACCTACAGAGAAGCTAACAGTCAACAAACTCTCTACCTAGACACTTAGGTTCCAAATTAGCTTTTGGTCACTCAAATGTAGGGCAGATAGCCAAGGATTACAACACATCTAAGGAAAGCCTCTCATGTGTAGATAAAAGCCATAAGAACAAAGAAAAAAAATCTGAAATAAATCTCACAGAAAGTAGGGTATAAAGACAAAGACATGCATAACAGGAGAGACAATGTAAGACAATTAGAGAAACAGACCACCAGGTTCAATAGACAAATAAAAGCAGTTCATGAAAGACAGCATGTAGAAAACACAGGGAAAGAGTTCACGGAGGAAATGATCCGGGGTCTCGTCTCAGAACTGATAGACAAGCGTTTGGGGGTTGAAGAGCCTTAGTGTAATGGATGAAGAGAAACCCAGCAAGGCAGATCATTGTGGAATTTCAGAACACCAAAGACAAATAAAAAAAAATTAATTATTCAAAGAGAAAGATAAGAGATCACATATAAAGAATGAAGAAATAAAACAACTTTCAATTTTCCAGGTGCAGTACTGGGGATTAGAAGGTAGCAGGGCAATGTCTTCATCAAGCGAAAGAAAATATTCTCTGCCGAGTCAGGGAGAATCAATGCATTTGGGGCCTGTGTGGTCTCATGAACCCTCCCAGAAAGCTAAAGCATGGATTCAACCCAGATAGGCCACAAACCAAGATTTAGGAAGATCTGGACTCCAAAAAAAAAAAAAAAGGAACATAGAGAGAGAAAAGGGGAATTTCTGGCCTGATAGGGAGTGGGGACCCCAAGGTGATGGTGGAACATCAAGGGATGTTGAACATCAAGCAGGGTCTGACTGGAGCAAGTCTGAAGGCTCCAGGAGGAATTTTTTCAAGAAAATAAAATAGATAAAAGATGATCAGTGTGTTCAGTATTTCAAGAAAGATTAAAAACTGTTATAATAGCAAGACGTTTGGAGCTATAATGACAGTGAGTACATAGAAAATGAGTCAAAAGAATACAGTGAGACAATTTATTCCAGGGAAAACAAAACAAGGCACCAGAAAAAGAAGTTATCCTAGCTTACCAAGAGCCTCAGAGTTACAATGTAACTAAATTGTTACAATATTGTAAGCATGGGAGTGGAGGGCTGCGGGGTGGGGAAGAGGTGGTGGGTACAAACGGAGAAAAAAACTAGCCAGATCCTCATCTTCCAAGTCAAGGAATCAATAGATTAACATAAAAATGTTTGTACTGCCACTTATTCATTTCAATTTTTATGGATGAATAAATGGCATTTATTTAGCAATATGGACCTGAACATCAAACTAACCAGCTAAAAAAAGGTAAAAAATGGTTATATCTGAGGAAAGAATAATCCTGTACTACACGTTCCACAATAAACCTTGAATGTGGCATCATCTTGACATCTGTTAAGCAATTCTCACATTTCTTCCACCTCTTTTGTTAAATATATTTTTCTAGGCTCCTTAAACTTCTTGTGAGATTATAAATGTATCATCTCTCACGTTGTAATTTCCAGCTGCTTGTGTCAGGTATACAGAAATACAATTGATTTTTGTGTATTGATCTTAACTACATTACCTCTGCAGAACCTAATCCCTAATTCTAACCACGTGATGGTAGATTTTCTTGGGTTTTCTGTGTAGACAAATACATGGTGTTAAATAACGGCAGTTTTGCTTTCCTCTTTCCAGTCTTCCTACATTGCTTGTTTTTCTCTTCTCTTTCTGCCGGCCAACATTGGTCCCTCCAGGACACAACTGAGGAGATGATGGTGAGAGCAGAAAAGTTGCTTTACTTCTGATTCCGAAGGGAACATTTCTAAAATTTTTCCACTAACCAGACCATCAACTTTATAAAGCACTGCTTAAGATTGTGTTTACCAAAGCGTGGTGTGATTTTATGGGGGACGTTCTTTACATGGCTGGAGTACCTTTTGTCTGACTGGGTGTAAGCTAAGGCCTTCAGACTAACTTCAAGTTCACTTATTCAGAGAAGAATGATTAGAGACAAAGTTTCTAGGAAAAGCAGTGGCCAGAAGACGAGGCTTTAAGAGTCATTCTCTGCCATCTGAGAGAACAGGGTCTCTGAACAGGTGCAGGTCAAGAATTTCATTGCCTATCATGTATATGGCAAAGGATTTTGGCTTTCAAGTTTTTAGAGTAATACAAAGCTTCCTTTAAAATTAAATTTATTGAGTAATGTCGAGTCCATAAAAAATTAAATTCCTATTGTACAGGTGGTACCAACAATACAGCAGATGAGGCAAAAATTCTCAGGGTGGTTTGCAAACGAAGGAGACGGTCAGGTTTGTGCTTTTACAATGTATAAGATAAGCGATGGAAAGATGGAAGGCGACAGGGTGGCGAGAGAGGTGTTTATCCAGGAGGCATATCCATGACATCTCGCCTCGCCATGCTCCACTTCATTGAACAGGGAATTTCCCAACATATGGGTGACTGGAGTCACTGTCACACCACCTAGCAGGGGAACGGTCTTTTAAAAGGCATGGTCTCCTTTACGTTATTCCCATGCTACATTCTGCTAGGAAACATTTGAATTTTTATGGCTTTCCTGCAGTAACAAATTTTCCTCCTACTGCCAGGATTTGCTTCATGCAGAGGAAAGCGAGCAGCTTTCATTTCCCTCTTACGAATCCCAGAGATAATACGCTGCTTAGCAGCCAGCTAAACCTGTCCCACACGACACTCTTCATTGGTAGGGAAATGCAGGATTCAAGGCGAGGACATTTTCTGTAGAGGTAAATAAGCCCTCTCAACTGATGAACACCATTATACTAATATGAAAGGAAACAAAGGCCAGAAGATGGGGGCGTTAAGTAGAAAGGCAAACAGAAAAATAGCAGACAAAATCCAGCCTGGGGACAAAGCAGGCTCTGCAACGCCGAAAAAAAAGGGGGAAATCTTTTAAGAGAAAATTGCATGCAATTTTTTGGCCTCAATTAGCCTTTTCCACAAAGAGCACTTTTCCACAAAGAGCCCATTAAACAGCAAATGAAATGACATCGGTTTTCAGTTGCCATGGCACTGGTTCTTCCTCTAATGGACTTCTCGGTCCTGAGTTTAATGTTAGCCTTACTTATTTTCCTTGTCTCTGTGCTGCCTCAATTCCCTCTGTCCAGCCTCAAAGTGATGTATGTGGCTTCTCCCCCAAAGTGCCTATGACATAATCCAAGAGAGAGAAAATTCAGCCCTCAGCTATACCCCTAGAGACCCTGAGGGTGAAATTGACCAAGAGCAGCATTTCATTAACCATAAACCTAACAGTTGCCATTTATTAGATGGCAGTGGGTCCCATCCAGGCACTCAGGCCTCGTGGAGCCATTCCCAGATCTGTCAGTAATCTCAGCAACCATTTATTGAGCACTTTCTAGGTGCCAAGGGCTGTCCAAAAGGGTGAGGACATAAAAAGACACGGGAACATGAAAGATGCTCACAGTCTTATAGAGTTTCCAGACTGAAAGACCTGCCTGCTGGCACGGATCTTCCCCTTCTATCTCTCCTTTCATAGGTGAAATGGGGTAAAATTTTCCGAAATTATCTAATTCAGAGTTTTGTTTTCTTATGATTGTATTTGCCCACTACCAGACTTATCCTAGAAGTAAAGCTCTGAAGTAATAGATACCTCTTTTTTAAATTGCTTAGCGACAGTTAAACATTAGCTGTGATACCAAGTTTGACACTGAGAATTTAGGTATTATTTTCTGATATGCATTGCCATATATAATTTTGGGAAATATAAGTCCAGGCAGTTCATACCATCCTAGGAGCTGCTTTTACAAACCTCTCAAGGTCAGTGAATATTCTTTTACAACATTATGTCTACGAGGGATGGCAGTAACAATGTGACATTTTCTATTAGATATGTAATTATTTTTCCATTTTTCAGTAATGTAAATGACTCTCTGAGGGCAAGAAGGAATTAGGGAATTTTTTGAAACTCTAAATGTATTTAAAAATGAAAAGTGTATGTGTGTGTGTATATATATACATATATATACACCCTTTTTAATTGTGGCATATTTTAAATGTTTTCCTTAACTAATTAAAACTTCTAAGACTAAAAGAGAAAATAAATATACTATACGTGCATTACTGAAAACTCTTCAAGAATTAGGAGAAAGTCTTTTAATGTGTAGTGGACTATACAGATCTTATGAGCAAGCACAATTCTAAGTTACTTGATGAATGTCTTCTTTTTCTTTCTTTTTCCTTTCTTCTTGGTTATCTCCTTGACTCTACACGTTATAACCTTGGAATATTAAATGTCTGAATTTGCAGCCCTAGATAAATGAGAGCCCTGGGTCAAAAGGTCCTCCTAGCTAAAATTAGTCTCTACCCCTTGAAGTGGCATTTCTCAGTTAAAGAAGGCTTTAAGCTTTTGATACGTATTGTCAATTTGTCCCCCTGCACATTCCACTCTGTTAAGAGTGTGCGAGAGCATGTTCCTGTGTTTGTGCTCTCATCTTTCCTATCTCCTTTAATGGAAGAAACAAAAAGAAAGTAGCTGATTGTTCTTTTCATTCATGTTACTGATTGAGTACCAGTGAAGGCAATCACTACTTCCTATCTTTATTTGTTGTTTATATGGTTATTTGGGGGGGCCTAGTTTTTCCTTCCTTTGTCCTTTTCTTCTTTTTCTTTTGTATCTTGCTTCTTCTTTCCTCTTTTTTCCTTGTTTCTTTTTTCCTTTTTCTTTCTCTTTTCATTTAGTTGCCAATCTCCTTGCTTCCAAATTTCTTTTTTTTTTTTAAGGATATTAGCCCATTGTCAGATAGTCTCAAATTTTTTCCCCAGTTTTAAGACTGCCTTTTAATTTTATGATATTTGTCACACCAAAGTTGAGCATTTTTGCCTTCTCTAATTTATCTTTCTTTTCTTTGTGAACTCGGACTTTGATGCTATGGCTGTAAAGAACCATGGACTTTCACTCTTTCTCTTTAATTGTTCTGAGTCTAATTCATTAGTTCCGGCTGATAGGGAGCATTGCTCAAGCTGTCCCCAAGCTCTATTCCTTCCTATCTCGAGGTAGTCTCCCTTTGTTGATGGAGACGAAAGAGATGCGGACTGTGTCCACTGAGAAAGGTCGATTCCTCTGAGGAATGAAAAGGTTGTCAGCTCTGCACCTTCTTCAGTTAGTGGCAGCCATACAAAAAGTTAACAAAGTATCACTTTAGCAGGATGAATAACTTCTGGAGCTCTAATGTGTAGCAGGATGACCCTAGTTAATAATACCATGTTGTAGACTTGAAATTTGCAGAGAGAGGATGTTAATGTAGACGTCCCAACAAAAGAAATTTAAAACAATACGCTAATAATTTTAAACAAATATATAATTTCTAAATGCTCTAGAATTTGCTAAATAAAAGCTTAAAGATTTAAGTTACAGTAAGAAGTTAATAAAAATACAAACTAAATCTAGAAATAAATGAAAGAGTAAATGCGAAGGGTAGAGATGGCCACACATAGAAAGCAAGTGAGGTCCAACTAGTGACAAGCCAATCCCTATGTCTCATGCTAAGCCCTTTGTTGACAGGTCAGGCAAGAATAAGCTGGCTTTTCCCCTTCATCCCCACAGATTGAGAAGGCCGTGCCATCTTTTACAAGTTCAGTAGTCTTACCACATTCCCCCAGTGAGCTTGTTCTCCCATTCTTTCTCCATGATCTTTTTGTTTTTTTACCCACTCTTAACAAAATGTCCATGTTTTCTGCTCACTTCTCATTTTTGGTTGATGACTTTGTCACATACATTAGTGAGGGGGGAAATCCAGCAGGTAGGAACTTCCTCATTTTAACATCACCAAATCTGTGAATGTTCTGGCATTGAAGGTCATCTTTTTTTTTTTTTATCTTATTTTTTATTTTTATTTCCTTTTTCTAATTTCAGGTTAATGGGAGGGTACAAACAACCAAGTCACACTATTTGAATTTGCTAGGTAGAGTCCCTCATGTAGTCATGTCCTGCACCCAAAAGGTGTGCCACACACCCCTGCATTGTGCCCCCTCAGTGGGAGCACCTCAACACCTCCCTCCTTTGTTCTCCCTCTCCCGAACTGGCATTGAAATAAGGTTTTTTCCCATGTGGGTATGAATTAGACCATTAAGATCACCTTCTACTTTGGGCTTCCTGTTTAAAATGAGGAGGTGATGCACCTGCTCTCAACTTCCAAAGCCTGTAAGCTTCATTCTTGTGCCTCATGTGTCTCCAACTCTTTTCTTTCTATGTATCACTCCTTTGGCCGACAAGCATTTGTAGTCTTTTATCTACAGACTACAGATAATACTCCCCTGTCATCTCCCCTGCCCTGCACCACTTCCATCATGTTATTCTTAACACTTCCTTTGTAGTCTACCTTTTCTGTTTCAACATCTCTAGTTTCTAACCACCCATTCACACCTTCTGCCATTCTAATCTGGCCTCTACACCATTTCGCCAAAACTATTTTTGTAAGTCATAACTCTGTTATGTAATCTAATGAATGTTTAATTAAAACTCTGTAGCTGTCCATACAGCTGGCTACTCTCTGTTTCTGGAACCCACTCTTTTTAAGAAGTCCCTGAGTTGCCAAAATGCTATTAGGTTTTTCCAATTTCACTTATCAGTCACTGCTTTATTGGCTCCTTTTGAATCTTCTAACTTCTAAATGTTGGAATTCACTGTGTCTTGGACCTAGGTTCAGTTTTGTTTATTGATATTCTTTATCCAAGTGATTTCATTGGTTTCCTTGACTTCAAATACAATCTATAGGTCAACAATTATGAAATTAAAGCTGTATTTCAGAGCTCTCTTCTGAAATTCATACTTTTATACCAAGTGCATGCTCGACTTACTTTGAAGTCTCAAAGAGAGGTGAAACTTTCAATATTTGAAACTGATCTAGAAGGACTCACTCAACCTGATTTAGGACTTGATACAAAGCTGCATTAATCATGTCATGGACCATTAGCAAAAAAGAAAAATAGATATACAGATCAATGGAATAGTCTAGAGCCCAGAAATAAACCCATACATATATGGCCAGTTGAGTTTTGGCAAAATACCAAGGCAATTTAATGGTGAAAAAAATACTCTTTTCAACAAAGGGTATTGAAACAACTGGGCTCTCGTAGAAAAAAAAAAACATGAGCCTCTACCCTCACCTCACACCATGTTCAAAAATTAACTTGGAGGCGGCACCTGTGGCTCAAAGGAGTAGGGTGCTGGCCCCATATACCAAAGGTAGCGGGTTCAAACCCAGCCCCGGCCAAAAACTGCAAAAAAAATAATAATTAACTTGGGGTGGTGCCTGTGGCTCAAAGGAGTAGGGTGCCAGCCCCATATACCAGAGATGGCGGGTTCAAACCCAGCCCCAGCTAAAAACTGCAAAAAAAAAAAAAAATTAACTTGAAGTTAATCCTAGGTCTGAAGTAAAACATGAAATTATAAAACTTCTAGAAACAAACATGGATAAAAATATTTATTAGCTGAGTTAGAGATTTCTTAAATAGGACACAAAAGGCATAAGGCACAAAAGAAAAATAATAAATTCAATTTATCACAATTAAATACTTACACTTTTTGCAGGATGCTATTAGAAAAAAGAAAATAAAAGCTAAAGGATGAATTAAAATATATGCAAAAAATATATCTGATAAGGAGCTAATATTCAAAATATATAAAGAACTCTCTCAAATCAATAACAAGAAAATAAGCAACTCAGTTTTTAAAAAAGAACAAAAGGATAAACAGACATTTCAGCAAAGTGAATATACAGCTGGAAAATAAATACATAAAAACATCTTCAACATCCTTAGTCATTGGGGAAATTAAAATTAAAACCACAATAAGATACCATGAGCAGATAAGAATGGCTAAAGTAACTTTTTTTAATCACACATTATCAGGTCCTGGCAAGGATGGGGAAGAACTGTAATTCTCATACATTGCTGGTAGAATTACAAAATGGTAAAATCACTTTGGAAAAATAATGTGTCAGTTACTTATAAATTTATCACACTCCCCATCTTTCCACACGCCCCGGTATTTACCCAACAGAAAGGAAAACACGTTCACATGAGATCCCATATCAAACATTTACATCAGCTTTAAAAAAAAAAATTGACAAAAACTAGGAATAATCCAAATGTCCCTCTTCTGGGGAATGGATAAACTCTGTTTCATGTATTGCATTATAGTCAGTGAGAGGAACCAGACTCAAAAGGCATAATTTAATGTATATGACATTCCGAAAGGGGAAAAGCAATCAGGACAGAAAATAGATCAGTGCTTTTGGGGTCGGGGGTGGGGGGGGAGGATTAACTACCAAGAGCTTCCAGGAACTTTTGAAAATAATAGTGGTGATAGTTTCGCAAACATACTGTTTTTCAAAAATAGTAAATTTTACTAAGAACTTCACTGAATGAAAATAATAGCCCTATAAATTGGCTTTTAAAAAATAGATTAAATCACCATTCTCATGTAGATGTTTCCTCCTCAAATTTCTCCATCTCAAAAAATGCCATCATCATATTTGCCCATTTTTCTAAAACCAGAACCCTGGCAAAGACACTTGGGGCTTCCTTTTCCTTCATGTCCCCACACATATTAGTTCAACTCTAAACACTAGCGATTTTGCTTCCCAAATACGTGCACAAATAAATCTTCTAATCTTCCTATCCATTCTTGCTCCTCAGTGAAAGCCGCCATCTTCTGTCACCTGGAGTCTTACAATAGCCTTGCTGCTGGTTTCCCTGCTTCCTTCCTTGCCTCTCTCCAGCACATTCTCTGCATACCTCCAGATTTAAGTGACAATAAAACCATGTCACTGTCTTACTTAAAATTTCAGTAGCTCCATGTCCAAACCCTATACTTCAGACCCCAGAACTCCCCATAGGACTTAAAACATCCATTATCATCTTGTGATACTCCTGTCCCCTCCTGCTCTCGTACCCAACCTTACACCCTTACACCTAAGACACTGCAGTCATTCTAGGCCTCTTTCTCAGTCTTTTCTCTCCTGAAACTTTGCTTAAGCTTTTTCCTTTACTCTTGGTTCCATTTTTTAATGGCTAGCTCCTTCTCATCCTTAAAGTCTTAGCTTCTAGATCATTTCCTTAGAGAAGTCTTTACACATTTTATAATAGTTCACTCCTGACATTCTCTTTTATAACTCCTATTTTCTCCTTTGTAGTACTTTTTTCCAATTTCTAGTTATATACTTATGAATTTATTTCATTGATATTTGTCTCCTGTACTAGAATAAAAGCTCCTTGAGAGCAGAAACTATTTTCTTTTTTTCACCTACTTAGCACATTACCTAATGTATAATAAGAGCTAGATAAATATTTGTTAACTAAGTGAATAAATTAATGAGCTTCCTGCAACTAAGAAATGATGAGGATTCCAATGTGATCATTACTGAATGGCCTGGACTAACAGAACTAAATAAATATGTGTGTGTGTGTGCACATACACTGACATGTATTTCTAGGGCCTCTAAACTAGGTTGAATGTATAGGGATGCCTATTACATTGCCTGAGGTCACCAAGTCTTGAAACCATGGATATGCAACCAGACACAAGGGCAGCCACCCCAAAGAGCTTACCTCTCCAAACCAATTGCTTGGCACACAGAATGGAGCTTGGAGTTGTACAGAAGTGCAAAGCTGTGTGTCCACTTAAGGAGTAGCAATTGAGCTTTGCTCCGCGGTCACAGAGGATCTTAACACAATCCAGGTTGGCCATTTCACAAGCCACGTGAAGAGGTGTTTTCCCATTGGGTCTACAGTTGATTGTAGCATTGTGGTCTAGCAGCACCAGGAGACATTCCACATGACCAAACAAGACAGACAGATGCAGGCCTGTTGCCCAGGAAGACTTTAATTTATAACTAGGCAACCAATAACCTGGAAAAAAAAGATTTTTACAAAGTATTTTATTTGGGTCACATTTATAAAATTAAGGGAAAATGACTCAGTCTAATAGCTGATGGGTCTGCAAATGTTTTGTTTAATAGTATATTTTGATATGCTTAAATGTGACAGGGTTTCCCAAGTTCTCACTGTCTCTATTATTAGATATTATTATATTTTGTTTCCTTATTTACTTTACCTATCTAATCTTAGAGGCGTTTGAGTTTCGGACCTTCATTATGTGACTGTATTTTATTTTCCACGGTGAGTTGCATGAGACTCTTCAGGAATTTTTTTTTTTTTAAACTCCCAGTCATTGAGAATTTGTCTTGAATGATTCCAAAGGTGTTATTTACAAGCTTATAATTTTTATTCCATTCCAGTTCTTTTTTCCTATAGCTGTTGTTCCTAATCCAAGGTGTGAATATGTTTAATCTTTTAAACTTTGTCATACTAAGATTTTATTTGCCTACCTGTGGGTTTATATGATATCTCTTTCCAAAGAAGAAATCAAGGTAATTCAACATTTTTATACATACATTTTTAAATGATCTAGAAGATAAAGACAAAGTAAAAAGTAGGAAAATCAAAAGAAGTCAAGAGTAAGATATGCAGGAACAGAAAATAAAAGCCATGTCCTGTACACTAGAATATTATTACAAATTTGCCTGTGAACTTCCTAGCAGCCAAAATAAATGGATAAATAAGATGTGTTGCACAATTAACTACGCCCACAGCTATATGCAGATTTTACGGGTCTGGAAAAGCCAATAATTGTACCCAGATCTGAGATCTTAGGTAAATTTTGCCCATTAGTTGCTGATGAGTGAGGAATGGAAAACAGGTATAGAAAGAAAAAATACTGATGGTAAAATGAAGATGTAACTAGCTCAACAGCCTGGAAAAGACTCTAGGGCTGACACAACAAAATAAATTTTAACATGGATCCATCAAAAGTTTGCTTTTAGGTTATAAAATTTCTACTTATGAATACAAGGTTAAGCACAATATGGTTTAATGGCCATTTGTCTGAGAAAAAAAAGCTAGGGATTTGAGTTGACAGTAATCAAAACCAGCCTCCACTGGCATGGAGGTACCAAAAACTGATATAATCTTAAACTACATTAATAAAAATGCAGTGCCCAAAATAAGAGAAATAAAAGTTGTATTCTTTGCTGATTAGATGAGGTCAGAATAAATCTAGAATACTGTGATTGCTTCTGGTCACCTCCCTTTCCAAGAAATGATGAGCATCAAGAGGGCACTCTGAAGATGGTGATCGCATGAAAAATGGGCCTGCTAGCCATTTTAAAATTCTTTCATTTAAGTGAAAAACGCTAAATTTGTGTCATTCCTGGATATTGATCCTGTAAGTAACATAACTTAGTGTGACACACCCTCACGGACCACGTTTGTCGCACAACTCTCTGAGGAACACTGGCATTGTACTCTGTCCAAGGTGCTCCTGGAATTAGGAATTCTGGCAAAACACCCTGCGTACAAGAGCCCATACTGCACAACAGCACGGTTCATCCTGGTTCAATGACTGGAAACAACCTCAATGGTGACCCCTACAGGACCGTTCAGATAAATTTCAGTATGTCTGTATCATCAAATACCATGCCCCCAGTAAAAAATAGGGCCGTTTTATATAGACTGAGGTGGAAAGATCTCAAGATATATCATCGAGTGAGAAAAGAAGGGAGCTAAACTGTATGAGAAGTGTGATATATGCAACTAATTTGGGTTTTTTTTGTTTTTTATTGAGTCATTTGTACATAGATCATGCATACATTTATGCCATTATGGGTTTCAATGTATTGATTATTTGTACAAAATGGAGTGCTTACATGCTACTAATCAACATAGCTTTCACCTCATTTACCCAATTACAGCATTAAGACATTTGTGTTCTACACCTGATACATCCAACATGTACTTGCATTATGCTCCATAGGTGTGGTCCCCCTATTAATCCTACCTCTATCAACCCATGCCCCTCCCTTCCCCCCACCCGCCCCTTCCCTCCTTCATCCTAGGCCATGCAACTATATTTGTAAACACCTGTAAAAAGAAACTGGTTACAGTGGGGGCTTCCAAGAGCTGCTGGGCTGAGGGACAAGAACATAAATGTACTTGCTCTTAGATGCCCTCTTTATAACTTCAAATATCATACCCTGTGCATGTGTTACTTTATGTAAAAATAATTGAAATTAAAATTATTTAATTTCCCCTCCATCCGGAAGGGGAAAAACAGAATTTAATTTAATGTGGCTATTTATAGGGTTATACACAATGCTGATTAATCCCCACAGGAATGAATGAATCCAACCCAAAACAGTCTTTCTGCAGTCCACCCTCAATACACACACACACACCCTTAATCTCTTTTTATCCCGTTCCAAATTCTAGGGCCATTTTGCTTTCTTTCCCTCCTACCTCTCCCTTTATCTAAATCTACACTTTAAAAAGAAATCCAGTTATTTCACATTAAGGTTGAATGGGCCAAGGATTGTTTAAAGTGTGATTCCTCCCAGGATTATGCGAATTTATATAGGAAACTGTATTCAGCCAATATAATTAATTTCTAACATAACTAACTTAAGATTCCAGACACTGCAAAATGATGTATTTGGTTCTATGGACATTCTCTGGCAAAGCTAAGTAGTGTCACAGATAGTCTGGGCTGATGAATGTGTGTGTGTGTGTGGGGGGATAGATATGCACAAAAATGCATGTGTATATATAGATGTATTTATACATGGAATCTGTGTTCCAAGCAAATATATATGTTATGCAACCTGCTTTTGATAAAGAATGAACCACATTAACACTAATACTTAACCAGTTATTTTAATACTCAAATTTCCTCAACAAGCAATTTGCAAAAACAGTCTTTTTTAACTGTCTTGGAAGGAAGCTGTTTCCAGATCTGACAACCAGGGTGTGTTTTGCCTGCCGATTAGTGGCAAAGATCAGGCAGCTGGCTCTAAGCAGCGACTGCTCGGACACTCAGGCTTGCTTCTGCAATGGGAAGAAAAATGGTCTCAGAAAGGAAGCAGCCGAGAGCTGATTAAGGAAACACCATGAGATGTAAAATCAAAGAAACACAGAATGTTAGCACTGGAGGGAAGATTATCCTTCCAAGCCTTTCATTTTCCAGATGAGAAAACTGCCACTTTTTCAGCCTGCTAGAGCCATCCATTTCCTGCCTCAGTCCAAACTCCCGGAAATCAGAATGCCCGCAATGTGGAGTTTCTATCTGTCTTTGTCTTGGGGGAAGCAGAATAGGTTCAGCTCCCAGACTGCTTCACAGATCACAGGAAAGGGAAGAAGATGCTAAGTTCAGTATAAAATGTCCTATTTCTGATATGTATGGAAACGCATTTGCTTGTTGAGTTGTTAGAAAATAGATGTTGCCTGTTTATTGCGAGTCATTTATGCTTGGCCTCTCCGTCAATTTCATGGGCATCTCCCATGGTCATAAACAGTACCAGTCAGACTCACAGACCACCAGGTCCTAGAATTCAGAATACTCCCTGAATGGAATTGTGCCTACAGCTGTCATCTCGTCCATGGGAAAGTGTGTGGGCAGGTAGCAACGAGACTCCTTACCTGTTGCCCTCGGGAAGCTAAAATAGAGAAATGGTACTAGGGTTGATGGCAGGCTACGGCTCAGGGGATGCTGATGCTCACCTGGAAGCTGTGTTGCAGAACTTTGGTAGCAGAAGTCGGGGGTGGGGGGTCTGGATAATTCAGCCCCCCCCCCCCCCGCAGTAACAGGAGAGCTGCTGCTCTCAATAGAGGAAAACACAGCCCCTAGCAAAGGAGTCACCCACATAAAATCACTACCTTAAAATGAGGCTGTAGCCACGAGCCAACGTGTAGCAAGCGTGGACCTGAGTACACCCACCCTCGGTGGAGGACCAAGCCCAAGAGAAAGCTGTCTTCAGAAACCCCAGGTGAGGCTGCGCCTGTTCACAATCTTGCGTTGGTGCTGACGAGTGAAGAGATCAGTTTGTCCTCCAGAATATAACCACCCAGGGGCACAGCAAGCTAGAAACACAGTGAACTGATCAGGCAGATTCATTTTTGTACCCTCCCTTCTTCCTACAGCAGAATTTTCCCAAGGCTTCCAAACCCTGGAATGTGATTTATTCCCCGCCATTGTCTTGGAAAGGCCCCCTCTGTTCACCTCTGCAGATGCAGGCCTGCCCTTTTCCTATGTGCTCAGACTGCACAAAGAACAGGCATGGTGTGGAACTGGGAAACAAAGCCCCTGGGGCCTCGGTGGGGGCCAAGAGTCCCTTTCTCCGTCTCATGGAAACCCTCACGCTCTCCCCCAGGGCTGCAGTCTGTGTGCAGTGGGGGCTCTTGCAGAAGAGCTCTGCGGCAGCAAGGGGCACTGCGGAGAAGAGGCAAGAAGAAGCAGACACAGATGCCTCCTGCTAGGCCCAGATCCCACAAGAAACTCCCAGGTACAGGCTGTGCCCATGCGCCTTTACAGTCCCGACAGTCACTTTTCATGGGCCTGGGGCCCTGGATAATATGTTGACACAATTTCACCTTCACAACCCCACTGATTACCTGCATGCAGGGACTTAGACAGAGTCTTGTCAGCACCTCCCTTTTACAAACGAAGATAATCAGTCAGTTAGAGATTAGGCAGCACAAAGTTCCCAAGTGCATACGACTGGTGCAGACAGACGCCAACTCTAACCCTTAAACTCTGTCTCCTGGAAACCTTTAAACCAAATCTGGGCTCTAGTTTACCTCCAAACCAATATCACTTGTAGTCAAAAGTTCTAAAGGAATTTTAGAAATTTTACGCCTGCAGAAGTGGGCAGACTAATCCTGTGTGTGTGTGTGTTTCTGTGTGTTTCGTTGAAACCTGAAACCAAAGAGATATGCCTGCACAGCTGAGGCTCGGGCAATCTGGTAAGGAACAACGCATTTGGCCATCTCTTGGAAAAGGGGATTGATTCTGCTCCAGCATTTGGAGAGGATGTACACATCTCTGGTAAACCTTCAGCTAAGTCTGGGCTCTGCAACAGTTACCAGCTATACTGTTATCTGAGTCAAGAGGACCCCAACGGCGGGAAGCCTCTGTTATTACAGCCAAAGGTTACACACGCTGCTTGTGGCTGGATTAACAGACATTTGCTCTGCTTGCGTCCACGTATTGACACAGTCCTGAAGGATTACAGTCTGAAGCACAATTCTTGGCTATTTTTTAATAGCTAATATTTTCAGGAAAACTCTCAAAGTTCCCCTGGGAGGGAGGGAAAAAAAGCTGAAAATGTCAATTTTAGAAGTTTGAATATCCAGGAAGGGAGAAGAACCCTAGGATGGACTAGGAAAGCAGGTGAGTGAATTTCTGGCAAAGAAGAAAATGAGGTGATAAAGCGTTTATTCATTAGGAGAGTAAAAGTAAGGGCTTTCAACATATTTGGAAAGCAGTTGCTACTTAGAAAAGTAGATAAAGTCCCTGCCAGAAAGTTTTCAAGGGAAATCATTCATTGTTGTTTTAATTAAAAATATGACTACAACCAAGAAACCAGCAGCTGTGGGCCTTAAACGATGTACTTAAAGTGCATTACACTGATTAATAAAAGGACTCTGATTAACCTTGCTGACTAGGGAATTTCATACCAAAGAGATAAGTATGATATTTTGCCTGTATCATTAATGAGCCAAAGCTCACACATCTGAAGGAGAATCAAAATGAGTAGTTGAAAAAAATCTTTGGAGCCAGTTTTTTGGCCATTCCTTCATGTTTCCGGTATGTAGGTCACCAATGAGAACCAATACAAAGGAACTTTGAGTTTTCTTTAGAGATTTCTTTTGAGTTGGCTCTCACTCTAAATACTTCATCTTGCTCCCCCCACAAATTTTATAACATGGACATGCCTTGACTATTCGATGCATAGTGCATTTGGCGGTTCAGAAGTACTTCATGTATTTATGTTGTCTTCATGTAGTTCTTATTTGAAAGTCAAGCAAATTAAATCAGCTAAATACAAATTTTGCTTACTTGTTTTTGCTCTTAAGACCCATTATCTCTGCCATTCCTTGGGAAGTCTTTCAAATGACAACCAGCATATTTCCATTATTTACCAAGTGTGAGAGAAGTTGCTTTTTTTTATTGCTAATAAAACATGATTTTATCTGAATATTTGATTCTGAAGCTTCAAATGACTTGAGTAAATGAAGTGAGAACTCTCTAACTTTAATAATTATTAGATGCTGGTGGAAAGTAGGGCCCGCAGCGAGAACCGCATCAGGCAGCTGGATCCTAAATCTGTTCTCTGTCAGACTGGTAGGGGAAGCTGCTCAGTGAGATGGGCCAAGTGCCACAGGTAAAAGCAGAAATAAGTTTCCAGATTTCCTTATAAACCAATAGGTGTGT
The DNA here is from genome assembly GCA_963573935.1 of Arctocebus calabarensis. Lineage (NCBI taxonomy): Eukaryota > Metazoa > Chordata > Mammalia > Primates > Lorisidae > Arctocebus > Arctocebus calabarensis. The sequence continues at coordinate 30,718 of CAUYON010018076.1, forward strand.
TCTACTTCCCTACAAGAATCCACATTTTTATATTTACCTATAAATTGGACTTTAGATTATTGGCATACAATTAGATTATAGATTTCGGAAGCCATATTTAGCTCCTAAGTTGATTTATTTGCCAGTAAAATTCTGAGTTAACTTTCCAAAAATTATACACTGACTTTCACATTGGCTTTGAGGTACTATATTTAAGGTTAAAACTTGGTCACTTTTTGAAAGCTATGAAAAACACCGTTTGTTCTAAAAGAAATAAAAATGGTTTAGAATAGATTGTGCTACTGTTAGTTTTCTGTAGTCCAATCGTATGTTAAATACAGAATTATATTATTAATTACACAAGGAAATTTTAAAGTAGCATGATATTTGTTGGTTGCATACAATTGTCCAGCCAAAACAACTGACACTTAAAGATTCCCAAACTTTAAAAATAAACAGTAATGTTCTTTTTCCTCATCTGGATGCTGGCTACATAAGTTTACTTTGTGATAATTAATCACGCTGCACATTATGATTTATATACTTTCCTATATAGAGCTTTTCAAACATGCTTTAGAAAAATCAAAGAGTAATATATTCAACAGTGGCCAATATCCAAAAGGTCTACTTTAATTTAATAAAGTCTCACAAAGTTTAATTCAGCCTCATATCCCTGAAGGCCACACAGAAACGGGTCTTATTCCTGGAACTCTTCAAACAGCAATTCACCGACTAACCAGTAGAGACCCCTCAGCTCAACACAGTTGCCTAAGAATCCCTTTGTGACTTAAGAAATTGATATAACCACTTAGTTTGACTTGCTTGATTAGCAGCTAGGATTCTATTTATCACTCCCATTCCTACCTGAAATTGCAAAAGAATTGATAATTAGTCTGGAAGCATGTGAAGAACATGTGCAGAAACTTTGAGGAAAGATGAAACTTTAACCTGGGTTTAAGGCTGCAGAGACAGAGTCTTATGCCCATATTCATGTTAAACAGAGAAAGCGTATTCTTTCTACACACGCATGCACACAAAGAATTTCCTGCATCAACCCTAAAGATACGACCACAAATCCTGTTCTTTCTGTGCCTACATCTGCTTGGCATGTGTAGGAACGAATACGCCTCTGTTCCTATCCCAGAGGGTGTAATTTGCTCTCCCTAACTGAAAGCCACATCCCATGGTACTAACATTATGAAAACACCTATAAGTGTGAATGGAAAGTTAGCTCTGTGAGGACTATAGGAGTCGGCTCATATTGACAAGAAGAATTCAAAATGCATTTTTTTCTTATTCAAGGGTGATGGCACCACTGGAAATCGGAAACACCCTGCTTCCAGAGAGCCTGCACCTAAAACCTCCTTTCCCACGCCCACAGAACCTTCACAAGAACTATGACTTACCCACTGACTTCAGCACGGGGCACAAATAAAAGCTTTTCAAAATACCTTGAAAGTTAACTTAGTCTTTAGACCTTTTTCACTGAACAAAGTGATAAGAGGAAAGTGATCTAGTTTTATAACACACATTCTTTTTTTTCTAACACTGTCCCCATCAGCTTAAAAAAGAAAAAATGAGACCCTCCCTTTCAGCCAAAATAGCAATGCGAATTTATCATAAAGCCCTTAAGTAAAAATCACGAACACAGAAACTGGGCTCAACTCTTCCAGATCCTCCAGAACTGATAATCAGAGGATAGTACATGTACACGGTACCATTAGCACTCATACCTGGGAATAGAGAACACTGATGATTTACGTGTGAACAGAAAACATCTTTAAACATGAAAGATAATCACCATCTCTCTGTAGATGCTGTGTAGAAGACCTTAGCATCTATATTGTTTAACCAGAGTCAAAACATATACATTTTGGGCGTGTGCTTGCCATTTTCTCCATGAGATAACCTAACTACTTAAATTCCCATACTAACTAGTTGATTTAAGAAATCAGAATCAGTGCACTTCTAATTTATTTCTGATTCATTAAGCGTGGGTTCCAGAAAGTTCTTGGATAAGATAAACTTGTGACCTTTTTTGTTTTCCTTAGTTCTGTATACAGCAGCTAGTCTGTGCTGAGCACATCTGCAGTGTTGAACTTTTATTGTAGCCCAGGAAAAAAAAAGTTAACTTTTTGGTTTTTCTGAGTTCAGCTTTCGTGCCTGAACCAAAAACTCACTAAAATAATGAGGACCATCAAAGTGCTGTGGAAAGCCTTTAGCCATGTAGTAAACCTCCAAATGAGACAGGAGTCCCCTTTTTCATCCACATGGGCATTGACATGATGCATATTTAAGCGGCTCTTAACGGAGAATTAGCAGGCTGGTCCCAAATCAGCCACCTTGTATAGATTAGGTATCAACAATCTGTCTCGCCATAATCTAGACATATTGTTGTCATTCTGTATCATCATTACCAGAAGAAAAGTTAAGAACAGAAAGTGCTTTACTAAATGTAATTGTTGGGGATTTTAAATTGTAGGCACAGTGGTAGAAAAAAGGAAAGACATAAATATATCAGCCTATGATGTATTCCAGTTTAAAAAGAAAGAAAAGATCAAATCAGAAAGATTTTTAACATAAATACTTAAGCAACAATAAGAAACAGTGAGCAACTGGTACTGTGCTTTTTTAAAAAAAAATTCATTTTCTATCAATTTGACAATGTTATCTATATTTTTTTACCTTGTTTGTAAGATGCCAAAACCATATTCTCATCTTCAACTTCGAAAACTGTGTCCACGTCGATTTGCCTTTGGATCAGAATGGCCTTCAATTTTCCGAAGTCATTTGACTTTAGAGCCTCAAGGAAATTTTTCTTAATTAACTTGGCAGCTCTGGATTTAGTGAGAAGGGCTGAGGTGCCATTGCCGTCCATCCTTCCTCTGGAAGCTTTGCTGTGATTTATCAGGAGAACAGCACCAAGCAAACAGGCACACGCTGGAGCGTCCACACACTGTCGGCTAATTTTATCCCAAAGTTATGCTGATCCGTTCTATTTATATAGGGATCATTTCAAACTTCAAAATATCCTCCTTGGCTGTCACTGCATTTTCAGGTCCTTCTGGAGTGTACATGAACTGATCCATTCAGTAATATTTAGTGTCAGTATGAAAAAAAGTCCCACGATGCATTTCCAGGCATGAAATGTTACAATTATTTCATATAGGATCAAAGTAATAATGTAAGATTTAAAAGCTCTTAACACGCTCTCCCTCTCTCTCTCTCTCTCTCTCTTTTTTTTTCCTCAGTAAAAACATCTGGTGCCTGGCTGGAGATCCAGTGTCTTTGCTCTGATTAACCACTGCCAAAAATGAAAATTTTTTACAGTTGTTGATACATGTGCTTCTGAAAACCTATAATAATTGTGTAATAGGAGCCTGTAAAAGCAATCATTGTCATATACATCTGAAAACAAAAAGAAGGTTTTGAAATGACCAAGACTTGAAAAATGTCAATGCAATGAGAACACGGGGCTGGACAGGGGCAATTGTTTTAGGTAAAAAGAGACTGAAGAGATAAAACAGCTAAATGTAATATGTGAATAAACTTTATTGAATCCTATATATTTTTTTAAAAAAATCATTTAGAAAAGACTGTATTGGGACAATTATGGAATTATAAATATGGATAAGACATTCCTAGAATTGTAAATTTTTAAAGTGTGATAATGGTACTGTAGTTGTATAGAAGAATACTTTTATTCTTAAATAATACATTATAGAATAAATTGTTACAATGTGGAAAACTTCTCTTAAGATGGATCAGAAACACACATCAATAGGTGTGTGCGTGCGTGCGCACAAACGGAACTAGAGAGAAAGAAAATGCTGCAAAAAGATAAGTGTTGGAAAATCTAATGAAGGAAATACCAGTGTCCATTATATTATCCTTTCAGCTTTTCTGTAAGTTTGACATTTTTCAAAATAAAAAGTTGAGAGAAGGGCGGTGCCTGTGGTTCAAATGAGTGGTGGGTCAAACCCAGCCCCGGCCAAATACTGCAAAAAAAAAAAAAAAGCTGGAGAGAAAAATATATATTCAATTTTTCCCCTTATAATCAGTGAGTAGGGCACCAACCCCATATACCGAGGGTGGTGAGTTTGAACCCAGCCCCGGCCAAACTGTAACAACAAAAATAGCTGGGCATTGTGGTGGGCACCTGTGGTCCCAGCTACTCAGGAGGCTGAGGCAAGAGGATCACCTGAGCCCAGGAGATGGAGGTTGCTGTGAGCTGTGACGCCAGAGGGTGACAAAATGAGACTCTGTCTCTAAAAAAAAAAAAAAAATTAGAAAAAAATGATGATAGCAAGAACTAATGAGACTATAAATAAATCACATCTTATATATTATTTGTGGGAGTCAAAATTGGTGAAAACTTTCTGTAGAATAATTAGCAGTATGAATTTTAAAGACTTAAAATGATACTACTATTTGATTCTTGGAATTTACCTAAATATTAAACATGAATGCAAATTACAGCCAAATTTTTAACTTGTTAAAAGTGTGTTAGGAGGGATGAGAACATGACATCTAACCCCTGGACCAACCTCTGTCTCCTCTCATAAGCCATCAGGACTTCCAGCCTTCCTGGCTAGAGGGATCCACACGGACTTTGAGATTTTCTCTAACTATTCCTTTTACTCACTAGAGAATAAGCCTATGGATCTCCCACCACAGGGGGAAGGGCTGTCATCTCTGCTTTGTGATAGAAATCCCAGGATTTGAGTTTTCCAGGTGTGGTCCTTGAAACACTAAATAAGAAGGTAAAGCAATTTTTAAAAATGCTCATTTAAAAATGCCCAATTTTCTAACTCCTGTCTTTCTGAGAGTCACCAGTGAGATTTAAACTTGATCAGTGGCACCATATTTTTTCTCCTTGGTTTGATAAAACTTATGACTTAGCCCCACAGGCTGATGGCTACAAAAAAGATAATTTAAGAATGAAACTTAAAACCATTGCTTTAATATTCAAAGTTACATTTAAAATGTTAGTGTTATAGCTCTTTTATAATTAGTCTAGAAGGTTTTCCCATTTGTACTTAAAGACGCTCCCTAAAAGATACTTGTATAAATAAATAAAATTTTAGCCTAAAGAGAGGATTGTCATTTTTCTCACTGAAACTATTTTACTCTTGTCCCATACCTGAAGAAATAAATAATAAATCTAAACTTTGTGGAATAATTTGAGAAAACAAAGCAAATTTCAATGAAGAAACATACCAATTGAGGTATAATCTGTATTATTTGGCTAAAAACCAATTATTGACCAATTTAACTGAGCAGTAGAGGATAAAACTTAGAGATCGTTCATAGTTACCAAACAAATAGCAGCTTAATTAACTTGCCCATCAAAGTTATCCAAATATATAAGAAGTAACAGATTGGAGACCTGCCCATATTATCCAGACCTCTGCTTCAAGTCACCATCTCTCTAGGCCTCAGGAGGCCAAATGACACAGTGGCCAGGTTTCACACTGTCTAGTCAGGCCTATCAGAAATCCCTGTCTCCTCTACTCTTAAAAATGAAAATTCTCACACTGTACCCCATGGTTGAACTAATGTACACAGCTATGATTCAATAAAAAAAATAAAAAAAAAATGAAAATTCTCTATCCAGTAAGATGAGGTTTTTATTAGTGTTTCATGACAGGCCCAGGACAGAGTCTTTTGCTCTTGAAGCAGTATGAAGAGCTCTCTGACAAGTCGATGATGTTGTGGCAAGTGGCCTGTAAGACCCTTGTGGACACTCTAGGGACCTAGGTTGAGGCAGCAGGCCCACCGTCCCGGCTGCTTGCTTTCATGATGTATGTGTACAACACAAGCTATCTGTTTGGAGCCTTCTCTGAAACACAAATGATTCTGTGGTTCATTATGGCAGTTAAACATGAATTTGATGCTACTCACCCACAATTACTCATCAAATGCAGCCACCAGGAAGAAATAAGAAGCCAGGGGTTCTAAAATATACCTTCGGAAACCAGAATTTCTATGGAAACAGAACTCTTTGGACCTCCCTGACTTTCCCAGCAGATGAGTTAGGGTACCCTTGCTCTCACTTCACAGTAATGGGTGATGGAGTGATCTGACATCCCAGTCTTCCTGACTGTTATACTCAAGTCTTCCAGGTAGCTTCCTGATCATTACATGTCATCTTGGTGGGTTGGTTTTTTTCTTGGGGGGCGGGTACTGTTTCATACATGTTAGCGTGAATGCTTCACATAAGTATGCTTTTGTTTGTAGGTAACACCAACAACTGGAATAGACTTTAAACAGTAAAGAAGATTTGCTGGTTTAGATAACCGAAAATTTCAGTTGTAATACGGGTTTCAGCAGAGGTCTAATCCAAAAATTTACGACATCAATAGGGCTCTGCCACACAAGTGGCATTATAATACTATAATTGTAATTGTTATCATTATTTCTAGTTGACGGATCAGCAAAACTACAAATGAATTACACAAATCAGATGGCAAATACATAGCAGACCTCAGACTCAAGCCTAGATCTTGAGACTCCAAATTGATGTTCATATTGTTCAAATGGCTTTCTATACCTTTTGTTTATGTTAATTACAGATATTTGATCGAGGAATCTAGGATGAAATCTGCTCACATCAAACTCTGCACTCAATAAATATTTATTGGGAACTTACTATGGGCCAGATACTCTTAGTTATCATTAGTTATTTAAAAATAACCCAAAATGTATTATTACCTTAAAGCAACAATAATCATTTATTATTCGTCACCATTTCTGTAGAACAGGCCACTGTGGGAAAGCCTTGTCTTTATTCTGAGATGTTTGAGGCCTCAGCTGAAAGGCTTAAGGCTGGGGGCTAGATGATCTTTCGAAGTGGCCCGATCACTTGGCTAACAAGCTGGTGCTGGCAATTCAGTTTCAGTTCAAGTGGTTCTTTCTCTGGGGCTGCTTGAATATCCTCACAATATGGCAACTGGCTTCTCCCAGAATGGAAATTCTAAGAGACCAAGTTGGAGGCTGCAATGTCTTTTGTGACTTAACCTCATCTATCACTATTGTAACCACATTCTATCAGTCACACTGACTACCCCTAATTCAGTGGGAGCAAGGATGAAAGAAAGCGGTAAATACCAGGAAGTGTGAATCGTTAGGGTCTATATTAGCTAGCACTTGTGTTGTTTCTAAGTATTGCAGACATGCAAAGAAAATATGCAAAAATCCTTACATTTGTGGAGGTTTTATGCTAGTAGAAGGGCTGTGAGGAAGCAAACAAATGGTAAAATAGTTGGCCAAATGGTAATATGTGCTACAAAGAAAAATAAACTAGGGAAGGTCTAGGGTCACTGCCAGATCATAAGTCACCCTTTCACAGATCAAAACAAGGTGTCCTCCTCCAGGCCAATAAGTCAGAAAAGCCTCCTCCAAGTCTAGATTGTTCCCGAGATGGTATTATGGTCTGGGAAAGTATGGCAATTTCAAATAAATGGTCAGAAAAGTCCCCACTTTCCTTGAGCTAAAATGTGAAGGAAATTTGCGAGCAACCTCTGCTGACATCCAGGGCAAACGCTTTCTAAGCCAAGGGAGCAGCCGATTCTAAGCTCCTAAGACAAGAAAGAGGGAGGAATGCCGGGAGGCCATCCTTTCGTTAGACGCCTCCACCTCTTTTCAGATATTTTTAAAGCTCAATAGAGTTCAGAAGTGGAACTGATGGATCCATTTATTTCTTCTACTTCTTGAACCAAAGTCCATTTCACTCAAAGCTAAACCTGGAAGACCAAATTCATTGTGCATCAGGCATGATACACCATGTTCCCCAAAATGGCTCGTAACTGATGATAGTCTTAAGCAATAAGACTTAAGATAAGTGGCTCGGTGCCTGTGGCTCAATGGGCTAAGGCACCAGCCACGTACACCTGAGCTGGTGGGTTCGAATCCAGCCTGGGCCCGCCAAACAACAATGACGGCTGCAACCAAAAAATGGCCGGGCGTTGTGGCAAGCGCCTGTATCCCAGCTACTTGGGAGACGGAGGCAAGAGACTCACTTTAGCCCAGGAATTGGAGGTTGCTGTGAGCTGTGATGCCACAGTACTCTATCCAGGGTGACAGCCTGAGGCTCTGTCTCAAAAAAAAAAAGACTTAAGATAAGCAATCAAGTACATATTTCACATGTGGATTTTCATGTCTTGTTTTTCCCATAGATAAGCAATAAAGTACATATTTTAAATGTGGATCTTCAATATTAAACACACAAAACAGTGGAGCAAACACATTGAAAAAGTTTCAGCTATGCTAGGATTTTAATTATCCATTCCCAGAGGCTACCTGGATTTGGAGGCATGGCAACAGCATTATAGTAAAGAGCTAGCAAATTAGTGCATTTAGAACTGTGCTTCTATGACAGTACAGGTCAATTCTGGGTACTAGGCGTATCATTTGATAAGAATAATTCCCAGGGTCGTAAGGCTCAAATGAAACAGTGTATGTAAACATGCTCTGCACAGTGTAAAGTATTACAGGAAACTCACGGGATGTCATTGTGCTTCCCATCCGCGAGCTAACAAAACATCACAACTCTCCTGAGAAAAACTAGATGGTGTTATTATAAAACATCCACCAGGGAGACTTGGATCAAGTTCCCAGCTCTGGTAATAATTAGCTACGTGTTTCAAGTAATTCAAGATCCCTCTCAGTGACTCAGTTTCCTTTAAGTAAAGTAGGGCCTGGTCGACCTACTCCTCAGCCTTTAGGGCTTTTTTCTCCATAATGAATCCAACGTCCTGGACCTTGGCAAAGCTTCACAGGGCAGAAGACTTTTCCCTGATTTTTTTTTTTAATTGAATCATAGCTGTGTACATTAGTTGAACCATGGGGTACAGTGTGGGGGCTTCACATGCAATCTCCCGAAGCCACCCCTTTCCAGGCGGCCCCCGTCCTGAGACTGGCTCAGGTTCTGTCTGAAGCCAGCTGGGGGCGCCGGAAGAACTCCCCACACGCTGCCCGCTCTGAGTTCTGTGCATTTATGTTCTTGCTCATCGCCACATCCCGCGAGTGTGTGTGTTTAGCGTAAGATCTGTTTAACAATCCCCTCCAATGCAGAAATGCTTGCTTTGTAAACAACTGCGTCCAAAGTCCTACCCGTGCAACATCCTCGCTTGGAACTCTCTTTCTAGCCTGGCTTTCCTCTCTTCAGAATGCTGAAGTGGTGATTTAGCTGATGTTACCCACTTCTTGGAGCCCATATACGCGAACACACCAGCTGCCTTCCACATAAGAGTATTTAAACTGAATTTGCAGCTAATTACCCGGAATGCTTCCAGAAATCTCAGTGAACTGGCACTATGCTGTATCGTTCTCCCTTTCAGCGGCTCCGTGTCTGGGTGGATCTCAGAATGGCCGGATTGACACAAGCAATAATCAAGCACTGGTCCACCTGAACTCTGACAAACTCTATATTTAATCTCGTCTTTGGCTGCAAAAGACAAGGTTTTTGAGATACGTGTAAAAACATCCCTGCCTCACCGTGCGGGGGGCATTATGTCTGTGCTCCAGGTCTCCTAGCAACTGACCTGCGTTTACATGCCCTTCCAGCACAGTTGAAACATCAACACCAGCTTGTATTTCCATCCTTCACCCTGTTACACACGCCACAAAATCAACTCAAGGGAATAATTTACCATAATTTGGTCTCATCAGAACATTAACCTCCCGATCGTACTCCAGGCGGCGTTTGTATCCTCTTTCTACTTTTGACAAATTTATGAAGCAGAAGGTGTAGTTAGAGAGGAAAATTGCCCTTCCCTTTCCAGGAGTAAAGAAAGCAGACTGTCCTCTGAATTGTCTTTTCTAACATTCTTGAATGTCCTTTAAGACCCACAGTTGTCAGAAGCCAGTAAGCTATTAACCGATTGCAACGACTCATCAACTTTACATCTGGGGAAGTACCAAAATGCGTGAAAGCTGTTTGAGCTGCAGCAATTCTGAACACAATACATAATCTCTGGATTCTTGCAGGGAAAATTCGGCATGGTGAGTCACACTGATAAAGCTGCAGTTATGGATGGGAGAGGGAGGTGGAGAAGAAGGGGGCAGATATTTTCAGGAAAACCATGAGAAAATAATCTACCTGAACAGAAACAACATTCTTGCTTTTTAAAGCACTTGTTTGCTTGTCAAGTAGAACCACAGAATTATAGCTAAAAAAGCTTCTTTTTAAGGGTAGCAATCTTTCAGTTAAGAAGGAAGGCACTGAGACTTTCTCATACTTAGCTTATGTATTTGCTCAAACATGTATAATTAATGCAGACACTCCAACCTAGAGGCAAGCTTCATACTTTAGTTTTTAAACTTCAGAAAGCTGCCTCCCTGTAGATCTTTTTTACATTTCCCTAACCTGACTTCGTGTAAAGAAAAAAATAGGCCGCGTTAGTGTACATGAGAAAGGTATTCCCCTGTCTTTAAAAGTGGATAAATTTCTGAAAACTTTACACAGTTATAAAATGAGCAGTGATTAGTTATTCTCTTCCATATGTTATATTTTTGATATAACTACATCCTTGAGGAATTCAAAAGCTGACATAGAGCTGCTCCTTTGAAAAATATTTGAAGGATTCTTTTTCAAAGAGGGCTCAACAAATACAGCTTCAAACAGCAAAGCACAATTTAAAGCCACAAACGTTCTTGGGAAGTGAGGATCCCGGTTAAAACCCAGCGGCTGGTCTTTTAGGAGCTGTCTTAACACATCCTGCCACATGATGGCAGTGTTCCTCGATAAATAAACCTGGAAGAACCGCCGCAGTTTGGACCGGGAATAAACCCGAGGCAATGCAGATAAAACGTGATCTAGATTAAATCACAAATATGGATTTAAAAAAGAAGAAGAAGAAAGGAAAACCTTGGTTTCAATCCACAAGAAACCATATCTTTCCTGATCATATGAATTTCTCCTATTGAGAATTCAGCATGGGTTTATGATTTTATAGAATGAATTTCAAGAGGTATCTGACAAATGTATGAAAGTGAATCAAACATGGTTTGGTGGGAGAAGGGGTTATCTGCTTGTTGTTTGTTTTCACTACAATGGTATGAAAAAGAGCATTCAAAATACTAAATTCAATCTATTTTTTACCGTGTGTCTTCAGATTCTTTCCAGACCTTTATTGTTTAGGATTCTCTGTCTTGGGGTGTGGGAAAGCAAGGCAGGCTTATTTCTCATGCTCACAATTTTCTCCTTAGGCTGAAAATATTCCCTGCAAGACCAGAGTGAGATTTCCTGAGTCCCTTTTAAAAAGGCGTGAAGCCAGATGGAGGTTCAGGCAGCAGCTACTGTCAGTCAAGGCCCCAGGCAAAACTGTGAAATCAAAGATTTGTTCCCTGTTCCCAGCCTGGGTCAGTTCTAGTGTCTGAGCTGCTCCTGCATAGCTCCAGGGGGTTAAAAAAAAAAAAAAAAAAGCTAGGCTGGTCCTCTAGATCTTTCTTTCATTTCTTGATTCCTCTAAGTGGGTTTTGTATTTTAAACAGGAGATGCGAGCTTTCTATAAGTCTTAGAAGTCTTAATGTCAGTCATATGCAATAGAAAATTTTGGGACAAGCATGCAATATACACCTATGCCATTCAGCAGATAGGCTTGGCTAGAAGCTAGCTGAGGCCTCTCAGGAAGGGCGGCTATCCACTGCATAACAACTATCCACTGTATTCAACAACTCCTGGCTGCCTTAGGTGAGGCAGGGGCTGAAGTAGGATTTAGTGCTGATCTCAAGAACTGATAAGCTAAACAAAGAACTTAGACAATACTGACTCTAGAACAAAGCAGAAATGTGTAACCTAAGAGGAGAGAGGCCGGGGTATTGGATGGAAGACATCTTGCTTTGAAGTCTCAAGACAGATTTTATAAAGAAACAGTATTTGAGGTAGGATTTTGGTATATTGAAACCAAGAAGCTCAGGGGACTTGATGTCATTGTTAAACTGTGACACCACCCAGGAATGCACTTCCCTAAATCTCCACATATTAAAGACTCTTCTCAGCCTTCACAACTGGCATCAACTTTCTCCCATGGCAGGGAATACACACACAGGGGAGTCAATGATAAACCGATGTCACTAAAATATGAAGAATATGAACAAGAGAAGTAGAAGATAACGTTGGAAACACTATTGGGGTTTATAAACATACAAGGCCTTGAACGCAAGTAGAGCAGTTGATGCTCAATTCAACTACAGCAGTTAATACTGAATTCCAGGTACACTGGGGAGTCGCTGCTGCCCTATTATGAGCTGTGATTTGACTACTAAATTCTACACCCAGCTGAGCCAGGGAGGGAATACATGTAATTTATGACCCTATTCTATTCCAGTGACAACCTGGATTATGACAGCAGTTTCCACACTTGAAGTTACTTTAGAATCATCCCAAGGACTCATTACAGCACAGACTCAATCAGGACACACCTGATCAGGTGGAATAAGACCTAAGAACTTGTTAAATGCCAATGTTGCTAGTCTGAGGACCATAACATAAAAAACAACTGGTCTAGAGGAGCGGTAGATTTTTTTGCCAGGTGATACTGAATCATCTCCCCCCAAGGACCATACTGCAAAGGTATCTTTCAGCTCCTTCCTCCTAAATTCCTGTTTCTAACTTTCAATGATCAGCAACATCAGATAATGCCTGTTTGAGCTAAAACCATCTTACTGTTGAAAACATGATGCCCATAATGACATAAAACTAATGTTTTAAATATGTTTAATCTGTCACCATCCTCAGCAATTTTAAACCATACATTTAGCACTCATAGCCAGTTTTTGAGTGCTAGAATGACTTAAAACGTTAAAGGAAATACTTTCAAACAAAACTCCAAGGGAAAAAAATTGAACTGATAATGAGAAAGATAACAGATTATCCCATTTGGTAAATTTTGTTTCTTTACAAAACCAAAACATACAAGTTGTTATTAAGTGCTATAGTCTATATAAATCTTATTCTTCTATTTGACTAGGAAAAAAAAGACATAAATAGCCAACAAAAATAAATACATGTGTAAAATGGCTGGGGCAATTATTCAACTGAATTTCCAAGAAAAGTGAAAGACTGAAGTTCGGCACACGTGTGCACTTGGGAGCGACCCCAAGATCAGAAAACTGTTTCGGCCTGATCATGTGATCTTTAGTCTGGGCCAGATCAGGTAGGAGAGTGCCCTGACTTTAAAAAAGTACACATCCCACACGTAAACACATGGCTTTCTAGAAAAAGTTGAGATTCGTTGAAGGTTAAAACTGGAAAGAATCTCGGCTTTATTTTCAGTCGAGTCAGGTGAAGCATAAAGATGAAGAAATGTCCCCCAAGCCATCCAGCTCTTCTGTGCATCCCCCTCTGCCCTCACTTGCTCGCCAGCCAGCCGACCCTCATCCCTCCTCCCATTTCCCACACCATTCACAGGCAAAGACCACAGGGCAGCCTTTGCTTACGCCAGGCCTTGAGACCCTCTCCATTGTCCCCCATCTGTTGGTTCCGTCTCTCCAACAATGACTACAAATGCCTCAAAAACGGGAGCGGCTTCTTCATCCTTCTCCTGAATTCCCTACGGATACATTAAGAGGCCGATTATTCCATGTCTAAAAAAGGAATCTCCAAATTACAAAAGCATTCACAATAGGATCAGTATTCTATAGGCTCTTTCAGATTGCAAAGAGCAGGGGAGACCAATCACGCTTCCCTCATTAATGGGGGTTTATTGTGAAGACAAACAGGACGCCAGCTCAGCAGCTGCACAGCCAGCCAGGCCCACCGGGAACTCATCCCTGCTTCTTATTGTCCTGGAGAAACCTGTAGCTCCATAGCCAGGCAGCTGCTCTCCCGGCTGAGCTGTATACCCTGTCTGTGCCTCGAGTCCTTCACCTTTAAAACGAAGATAAGAACAATACATACCTCACTGGGTCCTTGTGAGGATTAAGTAAGCTGACATGTGTAAAGCCCTTACAAGCGTGTCTGGGGCACAGTCAATGCCAGAAGATGTTAGCTATCATTATGAATTCACGGATCTCCTTGAATGCAAAGGCTCTGACTCTCCTGACCTAGAGAGAAGTGCGAAATTCTCTTTTTGTCTTCTTTGAGAAGTTGGGTTCTTTTTCTCCCTCTCGTAGTTTCTGCTCATTGGGATCATTACTGCCCCGGTAGAGAAAATCAGCTCACTGCCCTTCCCTTCAGAAAAGGCGTCAGGAACAACTGACTCCATGGAAACTCACCACTGGTGAGCGATCGTTTATTCTCTTGCCAAACTGCTTGAGCAGAGAGAGAGGAAAGAGAGGAGTTAGCAGAGTGGCTTCCTTGGACTGAGGCAGTTTGACTTTCTCTACAAGTTTTGGAGAATCTTGACTTCACTGTGGCATGCTTAAACTGTGCAAACACTGTGGGGTGGGAAGTACACACTTCCGGGGGACCAGAGCTGAAATTTTAGATGTAGACCTGTGTTGATCCTCAAAAGTGCTCCTTGGGGCCAGTTGCAAATGCAGCTGAGGTTAACCGTGTTTTATCAGTCTGCAAAGAGGCTCCCTTGTAGTTAACCCTGCTGTGGAATTCAGAGCCTGTCCGGAGCCTTTTTGCTTGGGGCTATCCACGTGGACCTTGGCAGAACATCATTAAAACCCCTATTAGTGAGAGCTGACTGCTTTCCCCTGTGAAAAGTATTACATTGCAGTAAAATGTAAATCCACTAACAGGCAACTGCAGATTTATAACCCCGCAGTCTTAGAGGAATCTCAGGGAGATAGAGCTTTGTTCCCCCTGGTCGATTGGAACTACTGATGTCTGCAGATTGCCAGGATTCTGCAGAGGAACAGCTACATAATTTGCAGGGCCCAGTGCAAAATGAAAGTGCGGGGTCCCTAGTTCAAAAATCATTAAGACTTTCAAGATGGCGACAACAGATCATTAATCTAAGTGCTGGGTCATTCTGAGCACAGGGCCCTGTGAAACTGCCCCGATTCTATGTCATTGAAAAATGGCATTTTCCATTTTGAACACATTGCACAGTCCATAGGGAAAAATTATGAGCACAGATATAAAGCTCGTTTAGCATTTCATTCAGTCCTGGGGACAGCCCACAGATTGGGAGAGAAGCAAAATGACACAAGGTACTAACCCCTCCCCTAGGTTGTTACTGAGATTGTGAGTCTCCTCCCGGTTCCCCTCTCACCCCCACACTCGCCTCCCTTTGCTGTGCATCTGAGACACTCACATTTCTCCTCTGGGCCTTACGTTTTCTGCATTGTATCTTATTGGTGACAGAATGGCACAGTACTCGACTATGGACTCAATACAATTGCCAGTTGTGCAGCCTTGGACAAATTGTTTAACCTCTGTGTGCCTCAATTTCTCTGTCTGTAAAAATCTGCGTAATAATACCACCTGCCTGAGAAAGCAAAATGTCTGCACACATAAAATGCTTGGCATGGTCCCTGGCACACGATAAATTCTCCAGAGGTGTTAGCTGTTATGAACTTGTCATCTTTGTCCCAATTGAAGTCAACTCTGCTGTTGCCACCACCGCTGTCCTCTGAACTCCTACTGTTAACTTAGGGGTATTCCTTTACGAGACAAGAGGGATTAAGCCGGGACTGCAAATTCACTTACGGGCCCCCAATTAGACATTTGTTTTTATTTCCAAACGAGTTTAGATACCTACATTCATAGCGATACACTGATGTGTTACAAGAGCCTCCATCCCTCATACAAATGTAATTATTGCTAAGTGCAAACATTTCAAGTACGGCTCAGCCCTGTTTTGACATTTCTTCATTTTTAAATATAGCCTAAAAGAATGGAGGCAGTCTGCTAAGCAGTGTAGAAGGTCCTAGATAGCCACTCCAGATCTAACTCCTCTTTGTTTTTTTCTTTTTGCAATTTTTGACTGGGTTTGAACCCATCACCTCTGGTATACAGGGCCAGCGCCCTACTCCTTGAGCCACAGGCGCCACCCAAGACCTACCTCCTCTTTGTGTAAATTAGAAGGCCAAGAATATGAAATCCACACTGTGTTGCAAATAACAGAGCCTGCAGGAAAGAGATGGGACTACAACTTTGGCCTTGGAGCTCTGGAGGGGAAGCAAACCTGACTCAAATGCCAACTGTGTTTTCCTGGGTTGGCGAGATCCTCTGTCTTTTTTTCTGTAAACCAGAGTTAAAAATGAAGGTCCTTCCTGAGTCACAGGACTGCTGCTTATCCAGCAGGAGGAATACATAAGAAAACACACTAAGAAATAAGCCAAATGGGACAGGAAAAAGGGAGACGCTCCCAGGAAGTTAACAAAAATTAAATCAATATGGTGTCAAGGGTAGATGGCTGAAAATGGAAATATGCAATAAAAAAGAAGTTGAATTAAGGGCTCTAAAAGAAAATAAATTTCAAGTTGAGCTTACTTTGTAAACAGAGAACCTGTGAGTTATGGTGTGAATTACTTTCTCTTGTTTGGTGGTGGATTAAAAAGGAATTTTAAATAAAACATTTAAGATGCCTTTCCTAATGGGAGAAAACCTGACCCTTAGTTTCAGATGAGTTAATGGATGGGGTAGTGCCTTGAAAAGTCCTATTATGTAATGACCAAGCATTATCAGCCTTTCTTCTTAGAGTCAGTCACCACAGCTGTGAGGTCTGTTCCAACAGCAAACAGGAAATGAGAAAGGAGCTGCCAGCAAAGCCTCGGCAAACTCTTACTAGCCTCCCGGAGATGTGGGGGGTAGATGGGGAATCTTGAGTAAATCTGTGTACTCTCTGCTTTCTTGATTTAAAAAAAAAGAATTTTATTGCACAAGGTTTATGAATGTGGCCCTTTCAACAAGTGTTTGTTCATTCTTTGAAAAAAAATGTTAACAGAAAAATTGTGTTTTATTTGCTTAGATCTATGGATTTTTAGAGTCTTTTAAAAATAACCATAAAAATTCTTATTGCAGTAAAAGATCAAAGAAATCTGATTTCCTCCCATAGCTATGCCTTCATGTGTTTTTTATTCTGAAAGATTATTTTCTTCTTCTTTTCGAAATGGTGCTCAGAATAAAAAAGCAATCTGTATTTAAATGTTTGCCTGATATTTCCTTTGCTATTTAAGAAATTGTGTATGCCCAGGCCTTCAGCGGTCACATTACACTCACAAGAAAATTAGAACAAATGCTCAGAAATTGTACATCTGTAATTTGTGGGCCTATGTTTAAAATAAAAACCTAAAACTTCCTTCAAGCAGTGGTTCTATGCACACAGTATTAGGACGGGGCTACTCTATTTAGAATCTGTTGCTGTGGTGACCAACTTTGGAGCCCCATTGGCCCCGTATGGGAGGCGCATGTAGTAATTGTATAAGCCAAAGTGCAATTTCTCAGAAACCGCCGCTTTAGAATTCATACATCATAATGTCCTTTACCTTTATGTGGAAATCTACCATTTAGACATTTTTAGTCTATGAATCTGATAAGACTGATACAATGGAAAATAAAATTTACTAAATTCTGATCGTCTGAAGTACACCCAAGAGCCACATTATATTTCTATGAATTTATTTCCAACAATTCTATTTTTTGTATGAATGAGCAATGAGCCAACAATTAAACGCGTTACTATTTCTTCTTATAAGCCATGGGTGACTTAGTCTTTTTCTTTAATTGGTAACAGATAATAATTATAAAATTATTCCATGGGCAATTGATTGGAACAATAAATTAATGTCATTTCTAACTAAATAAACAAGTTAAATTGGTTAAGCGTAAAGTGCGATCAATACGTATTTCTCAAAGAAAAATATATTTAAGAAGAGACAGACATTTTTTATTCTTTTAACATTTAACATTTCATGTTGTCACCTGTAGGTCCTAGGCCATACTTGTAGGAGACAGATCATTACTTGACACGAAGGAAATTGGTTTCTGGCGATGATGTTGTCATTTCTTCATTCAGACAACAAAATAGTTACTAATCAAGGAAACTAGATATTTGATCTCAAGGTAAGTCTTTTTGCCTTCTCAGGCCTTCAGTTACCTTATTGGAGGGTCTTACTAGCTCAGAGATTCCATAAAGTAGTCTGTATATCAACTGTTTGGTAACTTGACTTTAAAATGAGAAAACTATTCAGCACTGACCATATTCTAATGCTGTGCTAGGCATTTTACTCACATTACCCGTAGCACTGTAAGGTAGATATGGATACTGTTCTCCCACTTAAGAAACAAAGACACAAATTATATAATTTAAATGTGTCCAACTCCGAATATAAAATTTTGAACATTACACCATGCCGTCCGCAAGCTGCTAAAGAACCTGCAGCCATTTTACCAGATGGATTATTTTTTGTAATGATAAAGAAATGGAAAGTATGATTGTATGGCATGTCAAAAATCTAAGAGCCCTGATTTTTTTTTTTAATCATGAAAGAAACCTGGAATCAAAGCAACAAAAGACTAAATTGAACTGTCACAAAACAGGGACTTCCAGATTAATCGGAAGGCAAGGGGATGCAGAATGTGGACGCTGCTTATTATAAGAACAATGCTAAAAATGGGACTTGGATATCTGAGTACTGCTCATTAGTACCCACTTACATCTAGTCAGACTCAAGTGATTAATCATGGCTCTAGGTCTGATCAATTGAATTTTGTACAAAATTAAATGATAGTTAAAAATAATCATTGTAATGAGCACTTAAAATGACAGATATGACTTAGTGCAGGCTCCCTTCATTAACCTGAGTGTTTTTCCTACTACTCTTCTGAAAGCTCTTTCTTTTTCCCTGTATTTGAAGATGAGGCTGATAATGATGTAACTATTCAGGTGTCCACATTTATTTGTGAAACCATTGTGTATTCCACAAGCTCCCTCCATTGCATGCGTGGTCTTCTGTTCTGTAGTTTTATATGTTTTTACTGAATTAACACTGGCCCTTTCCTTTGCTATCCATAGAAGAGGCCCCCTAAATGCTTTATAACTCAGTGAATGCAATTCTGCCTCTTTTTATCTTGGAGACTATTTTGCCTCGAGTCCCAATGTTATACCCCATCTCGGTTTTTGTTGTGTAAAAGAGTGGTCTGATGACAGATTTCATTTCCCAGAATTTATTACCTATTGTGTATATTGCAGTTCATTCACAATGACCCCATCTGCATTTAGGTTGAATGGGGGGCCCCCACCCTGACCCAATTTAATAAAAAAAATAATGAGGCCACTCAAAGCTCATAGATGTGTCAGCACTATGAAAAGGGTCTATAATCAATGCAAATGTGATGTTTTCCTGCTTTGTGGAGCACAGAGGTCTGACACCCATCTCTTTTGCTGGATCAAATCAGCCTCCCTCTTTGCATTGAGAATGTAATGAAAGGTATGGACCCTCTTCTTCTCTCAAAATGCATATAGCTGGATAATTTATTGAAATGTTAATTGGTGAGTTGTTTCATGCTCTATTTTTTCCTCCTTCCTATTCCAAGAATGTGGTCCAGCTTCTTGGGATGTGAATGGTGCCCCTAAGGTTGTACAGGGCATAACCTACCAATCCATTCATGGGTCACTCTCCACCACCCCCAAAAGATCAAGAACCTTTGTACTGCCCAGGAGTGAGGCTAAGAGAGTATCAGTAATGATCAAACTAAGACTACCTGCCCTCCAAGGCAGAATGGGAACCAGAGGTCAAGTTTAATTTTATTTAAAATTTATTAAATAATATAAATTTCTTTTTGCAAACTCCCTTCCTATAGTTCTATAAACACATACAAGCACACACACACTATTTTATAGCGTTTCTGAGGATTCGTGATTTCTTTTCCTCAACTCACGTTACCCCATTCCCTAAGGTCAATATTAAGAACTTTTAATGATTATTAAGCACTTATTACTGAATTTTCACAAGGAATAATTAATGTATTTTTCATGGAGAGAAATAAGAGTGGAGAGATTAAATAACTTTCTCAAGGTCACAAAAGTTAGTGGAGCCAGGATTTGAATCCCCACACAAATTAGGTTGCAGTAGGCTATACTACTTCCACACAAACCACTGCTTTAGGATGATATCCCCAAGACTGGATTTTATTTCTTTCATGTTCTGTAACTTCCTAAAAATACCCTTTAGTAATCCATAAACCTAAACCTGGTCATTAAGTACCCAATTCCTACACAGAGATCAGGTACTATACATACTTTGTCATGTCAAAAGAGGCCTGCTACATGCTATCACCTGCTAAACCCAACTCCCTACCACAACACCCTTCCTCTTAGAAGAACTGTGTAGCCTTGACTATGGAACTATTCCCTGTTGAACAAATTTCAATGACTTCCACATAATCCTCTCCCTGAACTACCTACTTGAAATTTTGAGTTGTTTCCTAGAAACAATAGATTTTCTGTATGACAAAGGAGCTGAGATTCTGAAGTCTCCTCAGCAGACTTCCTGATGCTAAGATTCACCATCAC
This sequence comes from Arctocebus calabarensis, assembly GCA_963573935.1. Classification (NCBI taxonomy): domain Eukaryota; kingdom Metazoa; phylum Chordata; class Mammalia; order Primates; family Lorisidae; genus Arctocebus; species Arctocebus calabarensis. The sequence goes on from CAUYON010018076.1 coordinate 51,114, forward strand.
CCCACAACCTGTCCCCAAAGCATGGATCCCTTTGTTAGTTACACCGTGACCTACCTCAAGGCATGTGACTCCTTCTTTAAAAGCCCATGATCCCCATTAGTTGGAAAGACAGATTTGAGGCAGCTTATTCTGTTCTCCCAGTAAGATGTCTTTCATATTGAAAATTCCTTTCTTCTTTGACAGTCTTCATTGTCTCAATAATTGGATCTTTGAATGGGGAGTAACTGGACCTAAACCGAAAACCCCTTACACTTTCAACAACTAGCTATTTTACCTCTCCAAACTTCAAATTCTTTACCAGTAGAATGGGGATAATAAGACAATTGGTGACATGAGATTGTCATGGCAATTATATAAAAAGTAGGGTACATTAAATACTTGGCATAACAAGGTAGCTGGTTTACTCAGTCAGTTAGAACATAGCACTGGTATTTAGCATAGGGCTTGGGATATAATAACAGTAAATGGCAGCTTACTATAATTAAACTTCACTATTTCAATTGTGAAGGCTTGCCCTCAGTTTTGTTGTTTCTTTCTTTCTTTTTTTTTTTTTATTTAAAACAGAGTTTTGCTATGTTACCCAGGCTAGAGTGAAGTGACTATTCATAACCAAGACTATAGTTCACTGCAGCCTGGAACTCCTGGGCTGAAAGCAATCCTCTAGTCTCAGCCTCCCAGGTAGTAAGAACTTTAGACATGTGCCATGATAGGCAAACTTGATTGTTTTTAAAAGCAGAGGAGGCCATTAGTCTGAAAAGATCCCTTCAGATTTGTAAATTCTTCCTTTGTACTACCATAGTTTTGGACATATTTTACTATTGTTTTTTAAATTTTTCTCTTTTTTATTTTTTGAGACACTTGATAGAGTGTCATGGCATCACAGCTCACAGCAACCTCAAACTCTTGAGCTCAAGAGATCCTCTTGCCTCAGCTTCCCACATAGCTGGGACTACAGGTGGCCATCACAATGCCCAACTAGTTTTTTCTATTTTTCAGTAGATTACTTTGTCTACTAGCTTCATATTAGTATTGCATACATTGTAGAGACAAGGTCTCCTCTTGCTCAGGCTGGTCTTAAAATCCTGAACTCAAGTGATCCACCTGCCTCAGTCTCCCAAAGTGTTAGGATTACATAATCCACCACACCTACCTGGGGTGTTTTGTTTTGTTTGAGTCTGTAAAAATTGTGTTTTAGCAAAAATCCATTTTCCCTAACTAGCTGACCATACCTATCCTATTGATCTTTGAAATCTGAGTATCAGACATAGGGGTAAGCACAGGAGCCAGGAGCTCCAAGGAACATCATTACTATTGTTTTCCTTATAAATGACATCCCCAGCACCCCTCATTGTACACAGCTGCACTCTGGATATCTCCAGAATAAAATATGGCTATAATAGGAATGATTCTGTATGTTGAAATAATAGGTATAAAGTCATATTTGAAAAGAAATAGAAAATAGTCAAGTCTGTATTTTCAAATATTTCACCACCCAACATTAATCTTTTCCTAATTCTTCTAAGGTGTCATTTAATTTTTCTGCTGCAACAGAAAATTCAGAATGTGGCAGTATTCCTAAAGGAAACACACATTGACCATAAAGTAGGCTGAAGATTTTGCTAGATGTTCTTTATAGGTTTTAATTTAGAATTTAATATTGAGAAGAATAACTTATCTTTGACAATAAACATAAAATGCCTTACCTTCCTCTAGTTTGTATAAATTAAGATCTTTGTAAGTCAAGGTCGGTAACATAAAATGTCTTCAAAGCTGGTGTAAAGAACTCCTACACCAGTCATTAAACAAGTTCAATTTACTGTTAATGTATCTCGTGGGGAAAAAAGTTAACTCTTAACAAATAGTCAAACTTAAGGGAAGGTTTCAGGAAAAGAAAATTAAAAGTATTTAACACCGAAAAGATAAATCAAGCTTTTAACTTTAGAACAGAACTAATTTAGAACAGACTAATTTCAAATTTATGATAATTTCATTAACTGCTTTGAAGCTGCCTTGATTTAATCTGTGAAAGAATAGTTTGCTAATTAATAATTACAAAATCTGGGAGATGTTTAAGGCATTGTTTTCAAGCACTGTTTGCATTTGTGGTTTTCAAGCATCACTTGCTCACAAGCTGCTAATTGTATTTTAATTTATTTATTAATCTAGGTCTAACAGAATCTCTAGTAATATTTACTAGTTATTACTAATATTATTGTAATTGCTAAAAAAGTATGTGAGTCATTTATGTACAAATAATATTCAGGATTTTTAAGGTAATTAAATTTCAGGTACTAGGGCAGGCTGCATGTTAGCTTTCAATTTACTCAAAAAGATTTCATAGACTAACAGAAAACTTCTAAAGTCTTGAATATATGGCCAGGGATTGAACTGTTATAAAGAACGTAAATAAACAAGAAATTTTTACAAATATGTTGGAAACTTGTCCTAATGATTTTTTTACTAAGCTATAAAATGTTTATCCATCTGTCTTAAACTCATACTTATCAGATACAATAATTTGTCTAAGCTATTTAATGCAATAGGGCATCTCTTCCAGTTTAATTAAAATCCTTACCTCTGCTCAGCTGTCATAATTTATTTTTTTTTCAAACTGTCCATGTTACTTTCAGAGGTAAAATGATAAGTAACAGCAAATATTATAATGGATGATTATATTGAAGATAACATATAATTCTAGGGTTGCTTTTCATAACAATTACATTTCTTTCTGGCTCAAAAGTTACATAGAGCTCACTGATCCTCCAGTCTAACTCTTAAACCTCTGACAAATCTTAGAAAGCCCCCTGAGACTTCCTTTCTTACTGTCTTCTCTGGGTTTCCCTTTATATTCTCACCTAAATTCTTTTCTTTCTCCCTTCTCATTCACCTTTTGTATAATCTCAACGGTTGCCATGGAGTCAACAATAGTTGATTCCCAAATCAATAGCTGTCTGATTTCCCATAAGCAGCTCAATCCAACAGCACAATTTGTATCTGTGGTTATTTCTTTATAAATGTAAAACCAGAATAATCCCAGTTTTAATTATTCAAACAATATATTAATTGATCCATACATTTTTTGCTTAAACTAGTATTCCTTTGCCTATGATTTTGTAACTCTCAATCAGCATAATTTGTTATCTGTGTTTCCAATGATTTAATTTTTATATTTTGTAAAGCTATTACATGTAAATAAGTTCACAGGGGAAAAAAAACCCATTCTTTATCTTTTGTTTCTAGGTGACAGATTGAACCCATATGGAAGCTTCTCCTTTCAACACCAAATAACTACGAATAACAGAAAAGATATGTCATTTAAAATGTCACAGAGGAAAACATTAACAGATACCCTTAGAGGAATTCTAGAGAGACGAAACAAAACAAAACAAAAACAAGGGAAAAACCTACTACAACATGAAAAGGAACACATTAAAAAGGATACTGCTCTGGAGACTTCTGTTTCCAGTCATAAGAGAGTAAACATATTTCATTTTATTCCTCCCACTAATCACAACAAAATATCCTGGACAAGAATTATGACTTTAGAAGACTCTAAAAAGTGATTTTCAACCGGTGTGCCATGAAAGGATCTTGGGTGTGCCCTAAAACTTTTTAAAGATTGTTAATTAAATTATTTTCAAAAGAAGTTCAAAGAACAGTAAGTATACTTTTTTTTTTTTTTTTTTTTGAGACAGAGCCACAAGCTGTCACCCTGGATAGAGTGCCCTAGCATCACAGCTCACAGCAACCTCCAATTCCTGGGCTCAAGTGAGTGTCCTGCCTCCGCCTCCCAAGTAGCTGGGACCACAGGCACCCGAAACAACGCCCGGCCATTTTTTGGTTGCAGCTGTCGTTGTTTGGCGGGCCTGGGCTGGATTCGAACCCACCACCTCAGATGTCCGTGGCTGGCGCCTTAGCCCGTTGAGCCACAGGCACCGAGCCTTTACTCCTTTTTTATCAACAAAATTTAAATGTGTGGAAGTTTAACATATGGATTCAAGTGTAGAGTGAGATTAAAAAGGTTGAAAACCACTGCTCTAAAAGGAGGAGCAAAGAGGGCAAAATGAGGAGCTCGGGACTTGAGGAACAGCCTGGGGGTGAGATTCCTTGGTTTTTTGTTGCTTCACAAATGTCTTGGCCTGGGGGCTAGAAAAGGCCACAACCTAAAATTACCAATAGTCACAGACAGAAAATACCCCCATGAAAACTCTGCTTTCTCTAGCCAGAGGATGAGGAAAAAGGTGGCCTGAAAGACAGAAAGCCACATCTGCCTGTTCTTGGGTGAACATAAGAAAAACACTACATCCCTCCACTACCACAGGGCACTGTGGTGGCAGAGCCAGTGGGCAGAGCCTCGCTTCCACCCTCCCCTCCCTAGTAACAAGAGGTGTCCTGCCCACACACCCTCTGAGCAGAACTCTCATGCTCACATGCCCAGTGAAGCCAGAGGGAGCACTCTTCCCTCCCTGCTGAGATTTTGGGCATAACTTAGATTTTGACCCTTTTCTTGCAGTAACAGGAAGATGTTCCTTGCCCAGATCCTTAGCATAGAACTCTGTCTTATAATCCCCTGCTCAGCAATGTGGAGGTAACCCTCACTAGGGTCTTAAAACAATATTCAAAATGTTCACAATACAGGATAGAATTATTGGTTACATCAAGAACCAGGGAAATCTAAATTCAAAAGAGAAAAGATAATGAACAGATGCTAATGCTAATATGACACAACATAATTGTTTGCATGTGATTTTCAAGAAGCCAAAAAATGGTTTAACAAACCATTATGAGCACTGTGGAACAGATTAAGAGACTGAAAAGAAATAGAAAAATCTACTGTCACAGAGGAAAACATTAATGTATCCATTCCAATCTTAGAGGAATTCCAGAGAGACCAAAAAAAAAAAAAAAAATTTTTTAAAGCAAAGAAATAGAATATGTACAAAAGATGAAAATGGAAATTCTAGAACTGAAAAATACAGAATCTAAATTAACTACCCACTAGATGAGCTCAATAGCAGAATAGAGATGGCAAGGAAAGAACCAGTGAAATTTAAAATATGTTGGTAGAAATTATTTGCTCTGGGCGGTGCCTGTGGCTCAAAGGAGTAGGGCACTGACCCCATATGCCAGAGGTGGTGGGTTCAAACCCAGCCCCGGCCAAAAGAAAAAAAAAAAGAAATTATTTGCTCTAAAAAATAGAAAGAAAATAGCTTTTTAAAAATAAATTGACCTGCAGGCAACAATAGGATAATAGCAAAGATCTAATCTGTGTTATTAAAGTTTCACAAAAGAAAAAAGAATACAGGACTGAAAAATAATTGACAAAACAATGACTTAGAACTCCCCAAATTTGATGAAAGACACAATCCTACAGATTTAAGAACTGAGAAAACCCCAAACACAATAAAATCAATCAACACTCAAATATATCTTAGTCAAAATTTAATATTACACTTTGAATTATCAGGTTCTGAAACCACTCTTATAACACACCACAGCTGGTTGTTGTAAAGATTCTTAACTTTGATCTGCTGTGATGGCTCACACCTGCAATCCTAGCACTCTGGAAGGCTGAGTTGGGTGGATTGCTTGAGTTCAGGAGTTCAAGACCAGCCTGAGCAAGAGTGAGACCCCCATTCTCTACTGAAAGTAGAAAAACCAGCTGGACATTATGACTGGCACCTGTAGTCCCAGCTACTCAAGAGGCTGAGGCAAGAAGATTGCTTGAGCCCAGGAGTTTGAGGTTGCTGTGAGCTATGGCACCCTGCCACTCCACCCAGGGCAAGAGTGAGACTCTGTCTCAAAATAAAGAGAGTCTTAACTTTCTCTGCATAGTTGGTAATGAAAAGATTCTCAACTTTTCTCCATTGATAACATCACCTGTTGGAACCCTAAAGGTAGTTTCTAAGATATCATCCACAAAGAAATATAACCCTGCCTGAACCATGATTTCAGCCCAGTGAAACCTATATCAGACTTTTGACCTACAGAATTAGGAAATAGTACATTTGCCTTTTTTTAAGCTGCCAAAGTTGTAATTTCTTTTCTTTTTTTTTGAGACAGAGCCTCAAGCTGTCACCCTGGGTAGAGTGCTGTGGCATCACAGCTCACAGCAACCTCCAATTCCTGGGCTCAAGCGAGTCTCCTGCCTCTGCCTCCCAAGTAGCTGGGACTACAGGCACCCGTCAGAACACCCAACCATTTTTTTAGTTGCATCCACCATTGTTGGTTGGTGGGCCCGGGCTGGATTTGAACCCACCAGCTCAGGCGTACGTGGCTGACGCCTTAGCCCGTTGAGCCACAGGCGCCGAGCCCAAAGTTGTAATTTCTTATGGCAGTAATTGAAAACTCATACAATTAGTTTTTACAGAAATGCAAATAAAACCATGATGAGATACCACTACATGCCTATAAGAATAGTTCAAATAGAAATTAATAATAGTTCCAAATAGTGGTAGAGGATGTAGGGGAACTGGATCTATTTGTAATATCCCCAAACTGGAAATAATACAAATGTTCTTCAGTGGATAAATAAATAAACTGTGGTACTTTCAAATTATGGAATACTTCTCAGCAATAAGTAGAAACAAAAACAGATACATCCAACAACTTGCATAGATCTCAAGAGCAGTATTCTGAATGAAAAAAGGCAAGCTCAAAGGAATTAAGGACTTTATGATTCCATTTGCATATTATTCTCAAAGTAACAAACTATACTGATGGGGATCCAATCAGTGGGTACCAGTTGAGTGCAGGAAAGTATGTGACTATTAAGGTGTAACATCGAGGACTTCATTAGTTGTGATGAAAGGGTTCTGTATCCTAGTTATAATAGTTATTTTAATCTATATGATCAAATTTTATGAAACTTTTACATACTTATAAAAATATATCAATATGTACTTTATGTCAATACATGGTAGCCAAACAGTAGAAATTATTCAAATGCCCATCAACTGGAACAGATACCCAAAGTGTGGCACATGTATATCAATATAAGGAAAGGTTATTTGGCAATAAAAAAGAATGAAGTATTGACATGTACTATAATACAGGTGAAGGTATTAGGCAAATTTATAGAGCAAGGTAAACCAGAAATTGCCTAGGGCTGTGTGGAGGAGAATCAACACTAAACATAAATGGTCTTTTTCGAGCAGATGAAATGTTCTAAAATTAAAAAATATTAATGGTTGCACAACTCTGCAAATACACTAATTTTTTTTAGTATCTTTATTTATTTATTTATTTTATTGTTTGGGATTCATTGAGGGTACAAGAAACCAGGTTACATTGATTGCATTTGTTAGGTAAAGTCCCTCTTACAATCGTGTTTTGCCCCCAAAAGGTGTGGCACACACCAAGACCCCACCCCCCGGGGGGGGTTATTTCTGGGTATTTGAATTGAAAGCCATGCAGTATATGAATTACATCTTAACAAAGCTTTTTAAAAAAGGAATGTCTATGAAAACTTGACAGAGGCTCAATAAGGTGAGTACCTGAATTACCAAGGCAACTTCCCTGGAGGATAATGGGAACCCTCTGTACTATTTTGCAAATTCTTGTGACTCTCAACTTATTTCAAAATTAAAATGTTACCTTTAAGGAAAGTGTGCTGCTCCATGCACATAAGTGAAAGATATTTGGAGTAGGAGGGAGCCTGGGGGCAAGGAACAGGATAATGTGGTTACTAGAGTAGGACCAGCCAAGCGGATCATCCACTTCACAATTCCCTCTGTGTACAGCAACAAGCAACAGTGGTACCTGCTACACTGAACAATAAATGTCAGGCCCTTGGTTGGAAAGGGAGAGTGAGAGTGAGGGTCTTAGAATAATGGGCAGAGTCAGGACAAAGGAGAAGTGTCCAGCTCAGAGACTCACCATAGGTACATCACAACCAGCAACCTATTCTCCCTCTGAGACCCCAAAGCACCAGGAGGCACTCTGCTGCTGGTCCACTCCCAGCCGCTTAAGTCTTTCCTCCATAAGCAGACTGGAGGAAACAGATGGCCTTTCACAGGATGGCCTGACAAAGCATCACGAGTATAAAAATGCACATACAACCCGTCAAGGTAAGTCAGCATCATGGCAGAGGGACTCCAAATATGAAAGACTGTACACAGAGATAAATATTAATGGTTAACAGAAGAGGCAGAACTGGATTTTCAAAACACTACCATCACTTCATTTAACGCAAACTGTATTTCTTGCACCTCTCCTGACACTCTTAACTTTTAGGGATCTTTCTTCGGATACCAGACACTCTTAACTTTGGGGGATATTGCTTCAGATAAGGGGTCAAAGAACATTCCTGATGAGGATGTGACCTTTGAACAGGGATCTGAATAATGTATGGAGGCAAAGCTTGTACCATCCAGGGGAAGAACAGCACAAGCAAGGCAGGACCAAAGATATGTGCTTGAAGGATCTGAAATGTTGACAACAGCAGAGATACCAGAGTGGGCTCAGGGGAAGGAGGGCAGGGTTCAAAGAATCCACAAGGGGCCTACTCAGATAGAGCATTCTAAGCCATTATGAAATCTTTCGTTTTATTCTAAGTTTAATCAATATGGTATGTTTAAAGAGAAGCAAAATTATATTTTCTCCAGTAATTCCTTTAAAAGACCCAATCTGGCCCAGCACCGTTGGATGCTGAGGTGGGAGGATTGCTTGAGTTCAGGAGTTCAAGGCTTGTCTGAACAAGAGTGAGACCCTGACTCATGAAAAATAAAATTGGAAAACCCAGCCAGGTGCCTATAATCCCAGCAGCTTCAGAGGCTGAGGCAGCAGGAGGCCCACAGCCTAAGTCTGAGGTTGCAGTGAGCTATGACGCCATTGTACTCTGCTCAGGGCATAGGGTAGAGCTCTATCTTGCCAAAAAAAAATAAAGACCCAATCTGCAATCATGTAAATTAAAGATTTCATTTTTGAAATGAACCTTTCACTGGAAGAGTAGAACAGCAGATAGGACACAAAGAAAGAGCAAATAAATATATTTTTTTTTCCTGGAATACAGGACATACATAATAAAAATGGTAAAGTAAGAAAAAAAAGTAGACAAATAATCCATCCAGAATATCCAAATTTTATTTAATATAGGTGTTAAAAGAGACTATGAGAAAAGTCTTTCTAGGAAAAAATAAAGATGTGGTAACAGTATTTAAAACAATATAAATACACATATATACTCAAATAATTCCATTAAGTAATATTTCCAACTTATAAGACACACAAAACTCTAAAGATATAAATACTTATCAAACAACCATAAATCATAACAAAATTTGATCATATACTATACTACAAAAAAAGTGTCAAAAGCTCCAAAGAATAGCCATGATAGAGATCATGCTCTCTGATCATATTGCAATAATATTAAAAAAAAAAATAGATCAGCCAGGCATGGTGGCTCACACCTATAATCTTAGTACTCTGGCAGACTGATGGCGGTGAATTACCTGAGCTCACAAGTTGGAGACCAGCCTGAACAAAAGCAAGACCCCATCTGTGAAATTAGTCCAGTGATGTGGTGGGCGCCCGTAGTCCCAGCTACTCTGGAGGCTGAAGCAAGAGGATCGCTTGAGCCCAAGAATTTGAGGTTGTTGTGAACTGTGATGCCAGGGCACTCTACTGAGGGTGACAAAGTGAAACTTTGTCTCTAAATAAATAAATATCAATTGCTTTGTAAAATTTCATAAATGTGGGGCCAGGCAGGGGGTTCATGCCTGTAATCCCAGCACTTGGGAGTCTGAGGTGGGTGGATTGCCTAAGCTCATCAGTTTGAGACCAGCCTGAGCAAGAGTGAGACCCTTTCTCTAACAAATAGCTGGGCATTGTGGCAGGTGCCTGTAGTCCCAGGAATATGGGAGGCTGAGGCAACAGGATCGCTTGAACCCAAGATTTTGAGGTTTCTGTGAGCTAAAACACCACTGCACTCTACCAAGGATGAGCAAGTAAGACTCTGTCTCAAAAAAAAAAAAAAAAATTCCATAAATGTGTATATTAAAAAAAATTTCAAATACTTAGAGTTAACAAAATTGGACACAGTTTCATACCCATCAAATTATAAGAGGAAAAGAAAAATATGACAATACTAAGTAATAAGGAATTGGAGGGGAACATGAACTCCCATAAACGGCTAATGGGAGTGTAATTAGCACAGCCATTTGGAGTGCAAATTAAATTTAACTTACTAAGCGGGAGATGACTACACTCCAGTGGTTGATGTGAACACCTTGGTTCTTGTCTCCTCACAATTGAGAATGAAAGCAGGGACACAAAAGAGAAGTCAGTTTTGGAAGAAGTTTGTGAGTTAGCGACAGTGCACTCCTAAGAGGAAGGAGTGGACACATGCTCAAATGAACAGAGTCCCCAGGCTTTCTGTGTCATCCCCTTCTCTCCTGTTTGGTCTCTCCTTTATGATGTTATCACTTCTTTTTTTCTCCACCAATGGGGATGTTGTCTCCTCCCTGCTGCCAGCCAGGGGAATTTTTCACCTTCTATGTTTAGTCCCAGATGCACAGTGTTGCCCAAAGAAAGACTCCAGGGGCAGAGGCAAACTGCAGTGTCATATAGAGTGGCCTGTGTCATTTCTGTTATTTTCTTGTGACACTTGTGGTTACCCTTGTTTTTACAGTGTGTTCTCTTACTCACCATCGTGTTCATCCACACTGCCTGTTTTGGGCTTCCCTTCCTCCTGTCTTTCCCACCTATACTCATACTAAGATTTACTCTTTGGTACACTGTTTAGAAACTCTTGGCAAATAAGCAAAAGGATACCCAAATAAAACTGTTCACGGTAAAATAAAACTTGTTTTACCTTTTATTACCTTTATTCAAGGTAATAAAACAAACTAAGGTATTGTTTCTAATAGCAAAAATATAGAATCTGCTTAAAGGTAAGTCACTAGCTAAGTAGATCAATATACGGTAGTTACTTTATACAAAGAAATAGTACATGACTACATATATCAACTCAAAAATACAGTGTGAAATCTCACAGTATGCAGTATACTAGAATTTACTTAAAGATTATAAACATTAAAAAATTTAGTACATTATTTGTGAATATAGTCATATAGTAATACACGCAAGTTCTGGAAAATGGCCACCTCAGGAAGTGGGGAGAAATGGAATGATGTAGTTTAGAGGGGAATTCAATTACATCTGTATAGTTTTGCCTATTTATTTAAACACAGGAATGGGAAGAAGCACTGGCATGTAAGTTTCTTGCAAGACCATTAACTTAGTAGCTAAATTCACCTTTACAAAGACTTTAGTGTTGGGATCCGAATACTGCAGTTCCCCCTATTCACTGAGGATGGTTCCACCCCCAGTGGATACCTGACACCTCCCATGGCACTGAACCTAACTGCTGTCAATGGGGACATGTTTCTGCTCATGTCTTCTACCCACAAATTTCATGCCTTTTCCACTGTAACTAAACACTTCAAACTAGTGTGGATTTATTTTTTCTTCCTCACAATTTCGTGGACAGAAGGTTCATTCTTAGTTTAGATCTTAGCAAACTCAGCATATGATTTCTTTCTCTTAGGTAAGTCAAGAACATCTATGTTTTCACTTAGAGGAGGCACTTTACAGCTTCTTTTTGGCACTTCTGCCAAAGTTGCCAGCATTGCTATCCTTGATGTTTGGAATGGAAGCATTCTTTGAATACAAGCACTCTGACACTATGACAGTAAACCTGAGAACCTACTAAGTGACAACCTGGTGGGTGCATAGATAGTGTGGATATGCTGGACAAAGAGAAAGGATTCGTACTCTCGAGATGGAGCAGGACATCAAAAGATTTCATCACTTATAGAGTATGGCACTCAATTTAAAACTTACAGATTCTCCATTTAATATATTTGGAACTTGGGTGACCAGATGAAACTGTGAATAAGGGGAGACTGTTGAATCACTACTATTACCAGGCTACTGACATCTCTTCTGTCCAGGACGTAGACAAAACAAAACAAAAACATAAAAACACAAATGTCTTGAAGGCCATTTAAACTACTTCATATGCCTGAAATTAGTTTTAAATCTTCATAGGTTAAAATGAGAATCATAAGCAAAATTATAAAATGTTTAGAATTGGAGGACATCTGAAGCATTATATAACAAAATGTAAAGAATGTGGCTAAGGCCATATTTATAAAATTTAAGAATGCAAGAAACTGAAAATTTCCAAAATTAATTAATGTAATTAATGGATAAGGTTTCAATTCCACAAAATAGAGAAAACTGCAGAAGAAAGCCAAAGAAAATAGAGAGAAATATTAAAGCTAGCAGGAAAATTTAATAACATAATATTATCCACTTTTTTAGCAATTTCTTTCATTGTTTTTTGGTTGTTTTCCACCTTTTCAGCAATTTCCTTCATTTTTTTTTATTGTTTTCCATTTTCTCACCAATTTTCTTCACTGTTTTCATCATCTGTATTTTAAATTCCCCTTCTGTTATTTCTAACATTTCTTTCCCTCATGGTCCCTTGAAGGGGTTGCTCTGGACTGGTATTTCTTGTTGCCAGGATTTTTCTGCTGATCCTTCTTCACGAGTGTTTTCTTGTATCTGTTTCCTTGCCCTAATTTTCCTTTCACTTCTTCCTGCTCTTTAAATTACTGTGCCTCTGGCCTAAAGTTTTAATGAGTCCTTTTGGCATAGGTCCAGAAGGATGAGAAGATTGAAGAGCAAGAAGGGAAAAAAGATTTTAAAGAGAAAGAAGAGGGCATGAGTAAAAGGAAATAATGACAAAAAGAAGAGAGGCCCAGAAAGAAGGAGAAGAGTAATATAGGTGTATAGTAGGGTATTTGACCCAACCTTAAAAACCCCCGATCTCTAGGGGTTCTGGGTTGGTTGGCTCCCTTGAGGTCAACAACTCTCTGACAGTCTGGTCAGACACAGTACTCCACCTCCACCAGATAGAGAGAAAAGACAAAAATACTATAAATCAAACTGAAACTAACAAACAAAAACCCTTACAGGATAAAATTGGGGGAAAAAAACAAATAGGGTCAGAAACACTAGCAAAAATGAAGTTCTAATTATTAAAGAAGGCAAAAATGGAAGATTGTATTTAAACTAGAATAGTGAAGAAAAAAGAAAAAAAGAGAAAAAAGAAAAATGTAGAAGAAAAATGTTGAAATTAAGAAAAAAAAAATACCATGCTCATGGTTGAGAAGGATCAACATTGTTAAAATGTCTATACTTCCCAGAGCAATCTACAATTCAACACCATCCCTATTAAAATACCAACATCCTACTTTCAAGATCTGGAAAAAATGATTCTGTATTTTGTATGGAACCAGAAAAAAACCCATACAGCTAAGGCAGTTCTTAGTAATAAAAACAAAGCCAGGGGCATCACCATGCCAGATTTTAGGCTGTACAACAAGGACAAAGTGGTCAAGACAGCATGGTACTGCAAAAAAAAAAAAATAGACACATAAACATTTGGAATTGAACAGAAACCTGGAAATGAAACCAACAACTTACAACTGCCTAGTCTTCAATAAACCAAACAAGAATGTCCACTGGGGGAAAGACTCCCTATTCAATAAATGCTTCTGGGAGAATGAGATATCCACATGTAAAACACTGAAACTGGACCCGCATCTTTCTCCACTCACAAAAATTGATTCAAGTTGGATAAAGAACTTAAATTTAAGGCATGGAATGACAAAACTCCCCAAAGAAAGCATAGGAAAAACACTGGAAGATATGGGCCTGGGAAAGACTTTGTGAAGAAGATTACTATGGCAATTGCAACAACAACAAAAATAAACAAATGGGATTTAATTAAACTGAAAAGCTTCTGTACAGCTAGGAGACAACAACCAAAGCAAATAGACAACTTACAGCAATGGGAAAGGATATTTGCATATTTTGAATCAGACAAAAGCTTAATAACTAGGATCTATAGGAAACTTAAGTTAATACACATGAAAAAAGCCAACAATCCCATACATCAATGGGGAAGAGAGATGAACAGAACCTTCTCTAAAGAAGACAGACGAATGGCTAGCAAACATATGAAAAAATAGGGTGGCACCTGTGGCTCAAAGGAGTAGGGCGCTGGCCCCATATGCCAGAGGCGGCGTGTTCAATCCCAGCCTCAGCCAAAAACTGCAAAAAAAAAAAAAAGAAAAAGAAAAAATGATCTTCATCCCCAATTATTCGAGAAATGCAAATTAAAACCACCCTGAGATATTGTCTAACCCCAGCAAGAATGGTCCATATCACAAAATCTCAAAACTGCAGATGCTGGTGCGGATGTGGAGAGAAAGGAACACTTTTACACTGCTGGTGGGACTGCAAACTAATACAACCTCTTTGGAAGGAAGTATGGAGAAACCTCAAAGAACTCAACCTAGACCTCAACCTCCCATTTGATCCTGCAATCCCATTGTTGGGCTATCCAGAAGGGAAAAAAAAAAAAAAAAACCTTTTATCATAAAGACACTTGTACTAGACTGTTTACTGCAGCTCAATTTACAATTGCTAAAATGCGGAAATAGCATAATGCCCCTCAACCTAGGAATGGATTAGCAAGCTGTGGTATATATATACATGGAATACTATTCAGCCATTTAAAAAAATGGAGATTTTGCAGCATTTATATTAATCTGGGTGAAGGTGGAACACATTATTCTTAGTGAAGCATCACAGTAATGGAGAAGCATGAATCCTATGTATTCAACTTTGATATGAGGACAACTAAAGGCAATTAATGACACAGTGGGGGTGGGGGAAGGGGAGAGCAGACAGAGAGAGAAGGAGGGAGGGCTGAGGGAAAGGAAAAGAAAAAAAAGAAGTGACTAATTCTCACATAAATTGGATTTAATTTTGACCAAAGTATATTATCTGAACACTAATTTTTAATTCAACTTATTGATATGTTGTTTAGGATATTGTATCCTCATTTATAAGTGAAATATGTTGTAAATTCTCCTTTATAATAGTATATTTTTCCCAATTTTAATATCAGGTATATCCAGATGAAGTAGAACGATTTTGAAGTATTTCTTCTCTTTCTATTGTCTATAAGATTTGGCATGTTCTGTTTTTTGAAATTATCTTCTATTTTTATTTATAAATATTAGTTGTCTATTTTTTGAGACTTTGGAAAAAACAAAAACAGAAGTTAACTGATGACTCCATCATCAGATCAAGGCATTGTATGATAGACATACTTTTATTTGACAATGTGAATGTTACTTTTTTTGCATTATTATTATTATTATTGCTCAATATTTCATTGCAGCAATTGTCTGATTTCTTTTCTGAATGTATTTATCTTTGTTCGTTCTTTACAAGATTTTTGTTTCTAGTCCTTATCTTAAACATTGTATTGTTATTAAATTTTAAGACTTTTTAATTTTGTGAAGGCAAAAAGTGGAAACCAAACAAGCACAGGTATATGTATAAAGAAAATAAAAAAGAAATATATATATATAACTTTGGGTAGAATTTAATATTCATTTGGGCTTTGTAAGTTTTTTAGGTAATAGAAAAAGATTCAGAAGGAAGAGCACCCAAGAGACACCAGGGAGTGAACAGGAGGACAGAAAAAGGGAAGAAGTGGAGCAAGCTTGTGATTTCATGGAAGTCCCAGCTCAGCCTGATCCTCACGGGTGCTGGAGCATAAACTGCTACTAAGAGCATATTCTTCCTTGACATAAGGAAGCTAGACATTGAGCTGGTCTCTGGCCTCAGGCCAAGAGATGTGGTAGGTGGGTTAGAGGTTGGATGGCCTAGGGGACAAAGAACTCTCAGACACAGCTGGCTCTCTGCAGAGGCTGAACTGGCTAACTGGCGCCAGGCCAGATGCCATACTTGAACTGCAAAGGACTGAGCTGGGGGCGGCACTGAGAGCTGGTAAGAAGGACCCATTGGGATCCAAGTGCCCAGCAACAGCTTCAACCACAAACATCTCCACATCACCTGCTCTCACCACCAGGGACCAGTCTGGGGGCTTGGATCATGTTCTTTTGAAGTTCTGAGGATGGCTTTTCATCGCTGACAGGCACTTTCTTCTCCCAGTGGGTTGGAGTGGGTGTCCCTGGAACACCCTCTGTGAGACTGAGCAATCATGGCCTGTAAAAGGTCCATAGAGCCCACTTTTGGCTCATCTGACCCTTGAGTTCACTGCTTTCCTAGGACGGGCACCAGCCGACAGAGGCAGAGAGTCATTTACAGAGCCTGCCTATGGATGGCCAAACATTTCATAGCATCTATCTACATATGTCTTTCCTTTTTAAATTTTATTATAAACAGAGTCTCACTCTGTCACCCAGGCTGGAGTACAATGGCAAGATCACAGCTTACTACCACCTCAAACTCCTGGGCTCAAGCAATCCTCCTGCCTCAGCCTTCTACGTAGCTGGGAATACAGGTGCATGCCATTCACCTGGTTAATTTTTCTATTTTTTTGTAAATACTGTATCTCATTATGTTGCCCAGTCTGGTCTCAATTGATCCTCCCACCTCAGCTTCCCAAAGTGCTGAGATTACAGCCATGAGCCACCATACTCACCCCGCCTGTCTAGGAATATCTGAAATCCATCATCATCTTTGGTTTCTGGTTGGCTTTTCACAGAACTCAGCCCGTAGTTCTCAGAAGTCAAAGAATCATTTCACCCATTATTTAGTTTACCAGTGTCTTCATTTATTCTAACTCTAATGCTCTTCCTTTCCTTATGTGTTAATAGAACCTTAGTTTCGGACCAAGAGCATTTTTATTCTCTGTAAAGAGCATCTTTTAACATTTCTTACAAGGTAGGTCTGTTGACAACAAAGTCTCTGATTTTTGTGTGGGAGAGTCTTTATTTCTCCTGCACTTTGGATAATCTTGCAACCCAAACAATTCTAGGTTGGTGGAGTTTTTTCTCAACAATTAAATATTTCCCTCCACTCTATCCCTGCTTGCATGGTTTGTGAGGAAGATTCAGATGTAATTCTTATATCTGTTCTTCTGTGTGTAATGTATTTTTGTTCCTCTAGCTTCTGCAAGATTTTCTTTTCATCTTTGATTTTCAAAAGTTTACACAATATGCCTAGATGGATATGGAGTAGGGATAAGGGCATTTATCCTGCTTGATGTTCTCTGAGCTTCCAAAATCTGTGGTTTGGTGTTTGACATTAATCTGGCAACATTCTCCATCATTACTGCTTTTGTACCTCCTCTCTCTTCTGATATGACCGTCATGCACTTGTCACATCTTTTGTAGTTGTCTCACAATTCTTATCTATTCAACCCTGGGATTTTTTCCAGTTTTGTTTTTCTCTTTGCCTTATCAGATTTGATAGTTTTTGCTGGCATGTCCTCATGCTCAGAGATTTTTTTTTTCTCCTTAGCTGTGTCCAGGCTACTAATGAGCCCATCAAAGGCCTTCTTCATTTGGGTTATAGTGTTTTTGATCTCTGGCCTCTCTCTTTGGTTCTTTCTTATAATTTCCGTCTTTCTGCTTGCATTACCCATCAATTCCTACATGTTGGCTACTTTTCCCATTAGAGCCCTTAGCATATTAATCATAGGTTTTAATAATTCTTTTTCTGGCAAATGCAATATGCCTGCTGTATCTAACTTCAGTTCTGATGCTCATTCAGTCTCTCCAAACTGTGTTTGGTTTGGTTTGCTTTTTTCTTTTAGCATGCCTTTTGATTTTTTTTTTTGAAGGGCATACATGAGGTACTGGTAAAAGGAACTGTGGTAATTTGGCTATTAATAATGTGACAGTAATGTAGGGGGGAGAGGAAGAGTTCTATAGTTCCATGATTAAACCTCAGTCTTTCAGTGAGGCTGTGTCCCTGTGTGTCCCTAGACTGTGAAATTCACCAGGACTTTTCCTGAGGTGGGACAGGATGGAGTAGAGAGGGCTGGAGTTGGGGATGTCTTTTCTTTTCTTCCATCACCTGCTCTGATGAAACCCCAGCAGATGAGCTTTGGATGAAAGTTTTTCCTGAGGGCAGGCTGTCAGAAGAACAGAATGCCGTGAAATAACTTCAAAATAATTCCCTTCCCTTCCCCCTGACAGAAGTCTGAGGGATTTTTCTCTTATAGTCACTGTGAGGACCTGTCATATCTCCTGGAGATAAAATTCATGGAAGTGTGAGGATCTCCCTATAGCTAGCTGACTTCTCTCAGAACTTTTTTTTTTTTTTTTTTTTGCAGTTTTTGGCCAAGGCTAGGTTTGAACCCGCCACCTCCGGCATATGGGGCCAGCGCCCTATTCCTTTGAGCTATAGGTGCTGCCTCTTCTCCCAGAATTTTTAACTATCAGACTTGTCCACATTGAGCCTCCAGCAATTCAAGTTTTCTGGCACTGATGGAGATTTCTGCTACAGGGTTTCTGGTCTAGTAGGTTGTGATTGTTCTCCTGTCTTTTCAATTTTCCGATCTAGGGTGTTGGATTGGCCTGTGACTTCACTTCTCTGATGGATCTAAGAAGAGTTGTTGATTTTTCAGGTCTGCGTAGACTTTTTACTTGTTCAGAAGGAGTGATGACTTCTAAGCTTACACGCTCTACATTTTATTTTTCAAATGGTCACAGCATATAACATAGCCTCTTTCATTTGCAAAGAGGTACCTAAATTATATTTAATGATAGAAATTCAAAAAATTACAGTTAAAGTCATTTCTTCTCTTACTAATATGCCATGTATCTTGGAGGGATTAGATAATTTTTAAAAAGGGAATATAGATGTAAATACTGGAAAAAGAGAGGGAAAATTCTATTTATGGAAAATATTATTTTCTTTTTTTATTTATTTTATTTTTATTAAATCATAATTGTGTACATTGGTGCAATCATGGGGCATAATGTGGGGACATTGTATACAATCTGAAATATTTTCATTGAACTATTTAAAATCGCACTCATGGCCTTTTAATCCCTATATGAAGACATTTATATTCTACATTTAGTAATTTTCACTTATACCCTTGTAAGATGCAGCGTAAGTGTGATCCCACCAGTGTTCTAATGGCGATTATCTCTTTATTCCTTCTGCATTTATTCATGGGAATTCTGCTAAAAGAAAGG
>CAUYON010018077.1:0-17369 GCA_963573935.1 Arctocebus calabarensis
TTTTTGAGACAGAGCCTCAAGCTGTCACCCTGGATAGAGCACCGTGGCATCACAGCTCACAGCAACCTCCAATTCCTGGGCTCAAGCGAGTCTCCTGCCTCTGCCTCCCAAGTAGCTGGGACCACAGGCACCCGCCACAACGCCTGGCCATTTTTTGGTTGCAGCAATCATTGTTGTTTGGTGGGCCCGGGCTGGATTCGAACCTGCCAGCTCAGGTGTACGTGGCTGGCACCTTAGCCCGCTGAACCACAGGCGCCGAGCCAGGAATGGCATTTTGTTTTCCCTTTGAAACACCATGTTAAAGAAAGTTTGACTTTCCAGAAAAGTCCTTAATCACTTACTTATACAAAAGAATACCTATGGTAGGTATGGTACCAATCATATGTATAACAATGTTTTTGAAAAAACAGCATATGGGAATCTACTTTGGGGCTCAGGATATGCCTCACTTAGCACAGAGGATCAAATTCTCCCTCACTCTTGGACAGTGAGAATAGGCCTTTTATTAACTCCACCTTAGTTCCAACAGAAATGTGAGTAAGTGGGATCGCCAAGGAGTTACTGCAAGGAGCTGCCAATTTCCTCAGCCCCCTGTAGATAATTCACACTAACGGAAAACTCTCCATTACCCACATTTTTTTCTTTTTCACATATCAATAAATGCCTTCCCTCTGCCTATCCCTGGAAGAAAGATACCCCTAAATTTCACTGAATTTTCATTCAGTCTTCTGAATGTCTGTCTTACCTTAATCTCTAAAACACATATATTTCTTTAAGCTCTTTTAAAAATATATATGAACAAGCTTATTCTTTACTTAGTATCCAATTAAACTCCCCAAGCATCCATTCAACCTATAGGAGCATACGGGGTGGGAGGCACCTGGCAATATGTCTGAGTATTCCCAATTGTCTTACATTCCCCTGTTCTCCTCCCACTTCCATTTCACACTCGGAGGAATACTTGGTCCCTTCCCAGGTGGTCAATATCCCCTCTGACTACAAACCTTGTTAACTTCTGTTTTCTTCCCTCTTTCACATTAGACAAAAAAAAAAAGTTATTGAAACTATGGAGACTACCAGTGATAGTGACAGTATATTGAAAATCGCAGATTTTTAAGCCTCTTGGCTATCTTTGTCTTCCTTTCCTAGGGTAACAAATTTCCATAAACTGGGCTTAAAACAACAGAAATGTATTGTCTCACAGTTCTGGAGAACAGAAGTCACCAACTACAGTGTTGGCAGGGCCATTTTCCTTCTGAGGCTCAAAGGGGTGAATCCTTCCTTGCTTCTCAATTCTTGGTGTTTCCTGATTTATGAACACCTCACTCAGTCCTGGCCTCTGCTGTCACACGGCATCTTTCCGTGGGTCTCTGTGTTTACACAGTGTTCTCCTTCTTGTGTGTGTCTATAAATCTTCATCTCTTATGGGGACACCAGTCATACTGGATAAATGCCCAACTTGGTCCAGTAGCACTTTGTTTAGCTTAGCTAATGACTCTACGACAGCTCCATAGGGACACATTCTGAGGTGCTCAGGGTTAAGGCTCTACCATATCTTTCTGGGGACACATCCAACCCATAACTTTGGTACAGGGAATTTCTCCCTGTCTGTCATTTCTTTTGGTGCACCCCTATTCTTGGGGCCTACCGCTATTCTCACTGTCTGAATAAACCTTTCTTTGAGAGATTGTAAGAATTGCCCTGGTCCTCTGCAACTTTCAAACTGGAATGCCAGATTCTAGGAATGCATTCACAGACCGAATTAGTGTGTGTGTCTGTGTACATGTGTGAGTGTGTGGAGGCATGTGTGTGTTGTCATTAAAGCCTGTTTTCTTTTTTTTTACACTACATTTATTTGATATTTGACTCTTTGCCCTGTGCTTTCACAGAGGTGTTTGGTTTTCTTCTAATGAACTGAGACAAATTTTCAGTTGCCTAGTGGGAATTGAATTCCTCTCTTTTACTTAGACATAATGTACTACTTCTTTAGGTAATATCTATTGACTTCTTATTAATGAGTGATATATAGTAAGTTTCCATCCCCATTTTCTCTCTTTCCTCCACCCCATCATCAGATTTTCATTTACTATTGCAATTCTTGCTCTTCTTTATATCTTTAAATATACTATGCTTCTACATGCATTACTTATTTACTAGCCATAATGAAGTCTTTTGACCCCAGGTTACAAAAGATGAGACAGCTGGGCGCGATGGCTCAGCCTGTAATCCTCGCACTGTGGGAGGTTGAGGAGGGAGAATTGCTTGAGCTCAGGAGTTCGAGGCTTGCCTGAGCAAGAGACTCTGACTCCTAAAAAAATGGAAAAACCCAGGCAGGCATTGCAGCACCTATAATCTCAGTGGCTTCCAGAGGCTGAGGCAGCGGGATGCCCACAGCTCAAGTCTGAGGTTGCAGTGAGCTCTGACACCATTACACTCTGCTTAGAGCATAGGGTGGGACTCTGTATCATAAAACAGAACAAAAACAAAAAACAAAACAATAACAAAGACGAGATGGTCAGCATGCTTATAGGTCCTCTCCACAGGCATAGTACTAAATTTAACACATTCACAGGTAACTACCAGGCACTTTGCCATGGCAACTTTGTTCATTTTGGTGGGGACGGGCACCTATTGTTTTAGTTCTATAGAACTTCATTAAATTATCTTTTTTATAATAATTTCTGTTTTTTCTTATGTCTACCTGAGGGACACTAATTATACATACATCATATCCCCTTGCCTGTAGGTCCTTCCTTTTATTTTTATAGTCACTATAATCATGTTTAACTCCTGGTTAGTTCACATTTCATCAAATCTTGAAATCCACCTCCTATACTGTGGCTTCAGCAATGACTATGCCCTTTCTACTGCTTCTAAAGTGATCATTTCTGTTTGGTTGTTTGGGTTTTTTTCCTTCTATTTTTTCTCTTAGCTCTGTCAGCTTGTGTTTCATTTACTTCCGATACTTTGGTCTATTTTCCCTTTATTTTCTCCTTTGAGATCCTGACTTACAGAAATGATTTGTTTCATCCGGGATTTTTAAATATTTCTGTCACACATCTTAATCCTAATTTTCATATGTTCCATGGCAATTGTTTCTGAGGCTAGTTACTTCAGTGCCCTTTACTCCCTATTTCTTCTCATCTTTGTATACATTTTCAATTATTCTTTTTCTTAGTTATTCATCTTTGTGTGAGAAGAACTCTTCCTAAACCCACCATGTTGAATGAAGCTTGTGTTGGGGTTCAAAGGTGGTCAAGGTCATATTCCAAGTGTGAGGAGCCCTTCTCCTAAGGACTTAGGGTTGTGCATGTGCACAATTCCCTTTCCCTTTTTCTTCTCTCACCCCATTAGGACCGATAGCTGTAGTGTTACCTGTAATGTCAACACTCTGGCCTTTCTCAACCACTGGCAGCTTCTTGCAAGTAGAAGACACGTCTGTGTGTTCTTATTAGAGCCACCTCCCTGTGTTTCCCTGGTACCAGACTAGGTCTTGGGAAGTACCTAGGACCAGTTCAAGAACCAGTTCTTATTCTTATAAACAGTATAACATCACTTTCGCCCTTCAGAGCAGGCTGTTATTTTGAAGAATTATGCCTTGTAGTGTTTGTCCAAGTTCTGCAGCCATGGGCACATCTTAGAATCCAGCTGTACTACTGGTTGACCTCTATCCCAGACAGCCATATCATATGTTCCATGGCTCAGGTTACAAAGGGCCTCTAGTTGCATCAAAGACCAAGGTTTTTTGTTTATTTTTTCCCCCCCAGTTTCTTGTCATCCTTATTATTCTGGGGTTATTACCAAGAGGCAACAGGCGAAGTGCTGTTTTATGCTGGCTCATTTAAAATCTAAAAATGAAGACTGGTCTTTTGTTTCAAATTTTTATTTGAAACATTTCTATTTTCTTTTTTTTTCTCTTGAAAAGCTAAAAAGATAAGAACATTGAAAACTACTTTCAAAGAAATTATCTATGGTTATGATACAGCACATATGGGACAAGAATTCTCTTGTTCTACTTCTTAAACTCAGAGAGCTTTTCATTATATCATACTTTGACATAGTTTTAATGGTGTATTTGACCCTATTTCTGAGCAAATAAACATAAAATCTGGACTTTCAATGTCCTAAGAACCCTATATTTAATTTCATACTTGAAAATACAGTTTCCATGATATTTCAGAAGTTTGGAATAATAAATGTTTCTCCAGTGATTCTTCAACACATATTCTATTTACCTTTAGAAGCAGATTTAGGTAAAGAATAAATTAATATGAAAATTTTGAATGGTTACTAAAGTTTTCTAAACTTATTTTATTGAAAGAGTATTTATGTCTACATTATGTACACAGCAGAATTTGCTAACACCTGACTTCTTCAAACTAGTAAACTAGAGTAACATGCCACCTTGGTAGTACTTTATATGCCGACATTAAAAAAAAATTTTGGTGAATACGATAAAGTAAATATCTGATGTCCACCTTTAGATATGCTCAGATGTATAACAACTTCCGACACTCACCAAGAACTCTAAATATTTGTTGCCTAAAAAGAACTGGTGAAAACATTGATGAATAATGGGGTTTTTTCCCCATTGATTAACAATTTTAGAAACAAAGTTACCGAAGGAAGACTACTCCTATGTTGTCTTATTCAAAAAGATCTGGACTTTCATGTAGAAAATATATACACTGACATATATGTTACTGAAGTCAGTACAAATAAAAATTGTAAAAATTGTCATAGCTTAACCTTACAGACACTTGAAGAGTTAGGGCAAAAGCACTGTGCTTCTTTTAACGTGTTCTAACTTTTGTCTCATTGTTGTCTTTGCTGCCGGAGTGGTTGGGCAAATAACTTTTAACGTCTTAAAATCCCTCTGTTTAGAAGCAGAGAGAGTCGTGGTTGGCCTGCCACAGTGGTTCTGTTGGTTGGCACTGACTTCCAGTTCTTCTGTGGAAGATACCACGAGATACACTCATCACACAGTACACATTGTTCTTCCGCTATGGTCCTTTCTTGTCTACCCTAGCTTTTACCTAAGACTAGGTGTTCCAGCTTCTTCTCAAACCTTCTATTGGCCCTCTGTGTGTCTTCCTCTTTTTCATGTCTTTCTGAATAGCAACACAATCTGACAGAGGATATAAAGAACATGAGTACTCAGACATACATTAAAAATAAAAATAAAGAATAAATTCCTTTTAGATGGGTCGGTTATGATGCAAAGAACAAACAAGTGTCACATAGATATATTGTCCAAATTACATTTATTTCAAATCACTCTGTGCGGAAGTGGCAGGAGGTGGAAAGTTTTAAGTGGAAGATCTTTCTGGCCTGTCTTTTGATGTTAGATATTACATTATTTATATGACCTTAGCTACACACAGAACAA
Organism: Arctocebus calabarensis; assembly: GCA_963573935.1. Classification (NCBI taxonomy): domain Eukaryota; kingdom Metazoa; phylum Chordata; class Mammalia; order Primates; family Lorisidae; genus Arctocebus; species Arctocebus calabarensis. The sequence goes on from CAUYON010018077.1 coordinate 5,390, forward strand.
TGAAAATGAAAATATTATAAAAATAGAATTTGAGATGAAGAGTTAGAGGTTAAAACCATCATATTTTTATTTAGTATATAGTGTGCCATAGTAGTATGCACAAAACAAGTTGTCCACTGTTCTGGGCTGTGTGCATACAAGCAAATGGACACTTGTCTCTCAGGATTTTAACAAATTTCTCAAGGTGATATGAAAATAAAAAAAAATACAGAATAAGCCAGAAATAAGTGATTTCCATAAACATTAAATAATTAAATTCTAAGACCAATAAGTTCAGAAGAACTATATCAAGTCAGGGTCTGAAAAGATCTTCTGTCGGTCTTCTGTAGGGTTGGGGTCAGTTCAGCCTTGACAGGAGATGGGAATTGGATAAGCAGACACAAAAAGGAGAGATTTTTAAGAGTTAAAGAAGGCATAAACAGATTTGGAGGTAAGGAAATTCTGAAAAGTTATTTGGTTCAAGAAAGGGGTTTATAAGGGTGATTTGTAGGAAATAAACTTAGGAAGATGAGAACCAATTTTAAAATCAGTGCAAAATGGAATCTCAAGGAGTGAACTCTTGCCCCAAATCATACTTTTAGGAACTGAATTTAGATGAAGACTTATTTTCTATTCTAGTTATTTCTATAGAATTGGTAATTTTATTAATTCTCGCTTTATAATTTCTCTTAAATTCATTTGGACTTTCGTTGTCCTCAATGCCAAATAGAACTATGTACGATACTTCATTTTAGTCAAAATGGTCTAATTTATGCTGTAGTTACAAACATAACTTCTCAAATGTCAGAGGCTAAATACATTAAAAATGTATTTCTGATTGAAAACCGAATAATTGTGCAATGTGGGCTGACTGGAGGCTGTGTTCTACGTGATCACTCCAAGATCCAGGCTGAGGCACCCTAAACCCTTGGCTGCACTATCCGGACAATTTGGTTTCCTAGATTCTTTAGCCAGGAAATACCTCGCTGTGGGGTCCCTTGCTGGATCTTGCTTTGGCACCTCACTTCCTCGCATTCTATTAGTCAGGTCACATGGCCTTCTAAGCTGCAGAAGCATGTAAAACATAGGGAAACAGAGGGAATCTCCTCCAAACTCTTTTATCTCTTTAATGTGGGAGGAATAGCAATTGAAGGCACAACACAAAATTTCCCCTCCCTTTTCTTTCTTGAAATACCTCTTTTCCTCAAAACTTGAATTTGCACATTTCATTTTCTAGCTTTCTAACCATCATGCAGCTTTCCTCTCTGAGCCCGTCCAATGGATCTCTATTCCATTCATAAACAGAAATCAAGATCTAAGTTAGTACCTTAGGAAGTGTAAGAAAAAGCCAAATGTAATTATTTATATTATCTGTATGTAGAAATTTTATCACACAACTTATCTAAAAGCAAAGGTGATTTCCCTGGATCATCTCTAAATTCATCCAGCTTTATTGTGTTTAAGATTTTGCTCCACAATTCACAATAAAAACAACACAAGTGCCATCAATACATGAGTGAATTAGTACAAATATAGTCTATGTGTGCCATGGAGTTCTACTCAGGCATTAAAAAATGGTGATCTAGTAGCTTTTGTAACTACCTGGATGGGACAGGAGAGCTTTGTCCTAAGTGAAGTTTTGCAAGAATATATATAAAAAAAAAAAACCAAACCCAAACCAAACACTGCATGCGTTCAAAGCTAAATTGTCACTAGTTGATGAACACTATGTGCACATATAAAGTAAAACTCAACAGAAATCAAGTAGGGGGGAAGGGGAAAAATGGGAGGGGTAAATTCACACCGAATAGTACAATATACCCTTTCTGAGTAAAGGGCTCACTTACAACTTAGTCTTAAAGGGTACAAAAGCCAATTATGTAACCAAAACATGTGTATCTGAGTAATATTTTTAAATTTTAAAAAATGGTTATATAATAAACTTTCATCTACAGATTGGTAAAAATCAAAAGTTTTATGACATTTGACTTTGTAAGTCTATAGAAAAGCAAGTAGTTGTAAATTGCTATGGGACTGTGAACTGATGGAAATATTCAAGAGGGCAATTTAACAATATCTATCAAAATTATAGTTGAATGTATACATTGGTTACAACTTAAGTAACTACACTAAAAGCACACATTTTACTTTATGTAAATTATACCTTAATTTTTTTCAAAAAATGACAAAAGTAAATACTCACTTCCTCAAAACAAATTTTGTGTTGCCTTTAGAAAGACTGAGGTTGATCTTACTTAAAAGCATGCAATAAATTCTAAGATATATTGAGTGAAAAAAAATAAAGTAAAGCATTAAAAAAAAAAAGATTTTGCACCAACTCCCTTAGTTTCTTGGCCTACTCCTTTTCACTCTGTCAAAAAAATAGGTCCTTTCTTATGTCTTCAGTCAATGCTATTTTCTCTAAAAGCCTTCCTCAGATTCTCCCAATCAAAATTAATCTCTCCCTTCCAAACTACCACAGTGCATTTTTTGAATACCTAATGCTTGTCTTGGCAGACTTTATATTTGCATCTCCCTAAAGCATGCAACAACAGCTTTGTCCCCCAGACATCCGCAATGTCTAAAGACAGTTCTGATTATTAACATTTTGAGAGTCAGGAATGCTACTAGCATCCAGAGGGTAGATGCCGCTAACTATCCTTCAATGCACAGGATAAGCACCCCACCACCACCGAGAATTACCCAACCCAAAATGTCAATAGTGTCAAGGTTGAAAAACTGCCGTGAAGTATAAATGCCTGAGTATCATTTTTCCCATCTTCTCCATCCTTTGAGTGTCAACTGTAAAGCTCTACAGACAGTTTGTTAAAGATTAGGTTTCGAAAGTGCCTAAAAGAGTCGCCAGGTAGTATTATTAGGAAGGAGAGATTAATTTTAATATCCATGGTTGAGTCTTCTAATGTTTGCCCATGATTTCTTTCTTTCCAGGCTTAGGAGTGCGTTATAATTCCCCGTTCTTTTTGCAGTCCAGTATAACTGCTCCTCACAGCCTTGTGTCGTAGGAAGAAGTGACTTGCTAGTGGGAGATCCTCCCGTTCCCTCTTGTTTCTGCTGATGAAATTGGCCTGAATTCCCAGTGGATGCGCCAGAGGCATGGGAAGGATATGTAATGTGGACAAGAGGCTCAACCAAAATGTGCCATGCAGGTTCTTCAGTGTTATATGCATACGGATATTTAAAAGATCTCATAGGAATCTCTGCTCACTTCCACACTTGTAACTTATCCCAGCATATCTCTAGATTTCTCTAATTACTTCAATGTTGTTGTTGCTGCTTGGATACTTCTTGGTTTATATTGATCGACTATTCTCTGACATGAACCTCTTCCTCAGATTAATTTGCTGATAAAATCAATACTTTAAAAAAATAAACAATTTTTGAAAGATTTCTTAATCAGCGTAATTGTGCTTTTGAAGTTTTGCCTTCTGACCCTCCTGTGTAGGGCGGTAATACTGTTGACTTTACTTTTCCTACCCACATGTAGTATTGCATGTCTTTAACTGTGCTATGGATAAATTTATTTCAATTTGCAAGCTGAATCTAATTTTCCTTGCTTCTGTTGGTTTATAAAATAATATTGTGATAGTCTGAAAACACTCACGGGACATGGAAGTGCCATAAAGTTATAGAAAGAGGAGAGTGAGTGCGACAGCACACAGTTTTATACCTAACAGTAGAAAACCTGGACTGTAATCCAACTGTCCCCACTGCTTGGTGTAAGATGATGAAGCTTCTATATGCACTTTCTTAACTCCTGATGCACTATGCAAAGAGGTATTATTATTAATGTGCATACAGGCTCTTGCTGTGTTTCTGTTGCCACCGAACTGCATGGTCATGACTAAATAAATTGAATTTGTGGTTTTCAGTTTGCTTACTCATATACTACATTGTACAATTTTTTTTTCTCTTTTTTTGCAGGTATTAAAAGTTTCAGTTTCTATGTACATTTATTCTTAAATTTAAATTCTTTACACAAACCTGACCCTCTTAAAATGTGAATTATTCCCTTCTTTTTCAAATTATTCAGGTGCACATGAGCAACTTTTATGCTCATGTCTCATTTTTACTGCTTTATACAACAAATATAGCATGACTCTTTAATATTAATTCATAAATCAAAAATAACTCACTTAGAGATATATTTAATAGTATTAAATGCTAATCATAATAATAATGATGGCTTTTGGCTAGGCAGTATTTCATGGTCATTATATTCATTCTTCTATTTAATTTCACAGCAGTGGTACAGAGTAGATAAAAATAATAAGGTGAAAGTGAAGAAAATATTATTTTTTGGATTGGAAGCTAGGACCTGTTTCTTCATTTTAAAATTTCCAAAGCATTTGTGATCACTCTGTGGAATCAGTGTACAAACTAGAATCTGAAAGAAATTGGTGGTATTTTTATAGTATGTGAACACAACCATCTGATTTATAGTTCAATCTGTTAATGCACTCTGTTATTAGGCCACCTGGCAGTTTTATGCATTGTGAATTTAAAGAGGAGCTCAATGTAACATAAGCTTTACAAGCTGGGGAAATATTATTGAAATGAAACATGAATGAGGACCATTTAAACAATAAAATAATGTGTATAGACTATATATTTTTTAGTTTTAGCTAATACGTGCGTTAGGTATAAATTCTGAAATAAGTTGAGGTTCTTATGAGACTATAAAAAAGAAATTAAGAATAAACTTATTATTATACTATTGTTCATCATGTAGTATTCCTGTGCTTATAGAGAAACAAAAATACAGTCATAAACTCCCTCGGAAAAATTAAGATCGCATATCAGCTACATTTTCTTTTAGTACGCACAGACGTGTACTTGGGGAAATGCTGTCAGAATAAAAAACCAGAATTGAAAGATGAAAGAAAGAAAAAACCTGAACCTTATTGACCATCTCTTTTATGACTCTCAGTTTTATTATCATTTAAGGAATTTGATCCACCACTGTTGAAGTACAAAATAAGGTCTTTACAAATGTAATCCTAGAAAATATGGCATTGAGATTAAGCAGTGGCATAACAGTGAATCTATATTAGATTCAAAAAAAGCATATCTACCGTAATGTGATGACATTCATCCTACGTTGTTCTAAATATGTCTAGTAGTAGCTCATGCCACTTATGAAAGATGTGATAGTTTAAGTAAGCTAGATTCTTCCTGGTGATCCACAAACCATGACATTGGTCTATTCACTATTGCAGTTCTCTTTAATTAAATTTATGAACTTGAAGTTAGAAGATAGTTGTTATTTTTCTTTAGACATTATATTAACAATCAACCTGCATTATTTGCATCAGGTTTTCAAGATCTTTTTATAGGATTCCTGTTTAAATAATTCCAAAACATTTTTCAGTATGTATTTGCATTGAAATACATGCAGACAGTTGAAAAAGAAACTATTTTTATTTATATAAACATATCTATTTCCTCTCATTTCTAAAAATAAGAAAAGATGAGAGACTGATAAAATGTTATGAGCTCTATATTTTGAATTATAAGACACTCTTTAAATTATTGTGGAAAACAATGCCTTTTCAAATAGATATTTCTTTACTATACTTTATGGGGAAGAGTTGAAACTGCTTCTTATGATTTCAAAGTTTTCAAATACTTAGCGATCAAGTGAATAAAAACGAATTACACTTTCTCAAATGTTGGAAGACAAAAGCAAATACTTAGTAACTAATATGTTGCTATGCTTTTTGGCTTTAACATTTACTTAATCATTAGATATTTGGAATCTTTATCTTGCTTCTAATGTTTCTGCTTAATCTTCCAGTTTTAATATTTCAATTCAGATAATTTAATGCTACAATATCCAAATTTACAGGAGAAGCAAACTGTAAATGAAATATGAAAATAAGTGATCAATTAGCAAATTAAATTCCCTGAAGTATTAATCACAGTATATTATTTGAGTTGTTATTTGTAAACTTCTTATTTTACCAATTTACAGAGATTTCTGTATAATTTTTGCCAGACTAATGCACCCTGAAGACTTTTGGTTGGGAACTTGAGGAGGTCACAGGATAGGATAAAATTCATTTTACTGAAGTATGCTGGTTATGAAAATTGCTTGTTCCACTGGACGATTTCACTACTTCATTTACAGTGTAAGTGCTCATTGCGTTTCCACTGGCTGGGATCTGACCCCTCTATTTCTCATTTTCCTTCTGAAATGTGGGTCAGCTCTGTTGTCAGATTCCTTCTCTCCTGTAAAACATTTTATTTTTAAATATTTTACACTAGAGCCTTCTAAAGAACAGGTTTTTTAAAAAAAGTCCTGCTAGATGGCATTTATGACTCAGAGAAGTATCATTGCCATTGACCTCACAACTCTTCTTAAATAGTCAGAGAAGGGCAACAAAATTGTCAATTAGGCTTCCGAGGAACAGCGTTCAGCCCAACTCAACTCGTGCTTGGCAGCATAATCATGCAGATCTTGCTTCTATACGAGAAGCCTTTCAAGCCTATAATAACGAGGGTTCAACAGATTTGAACTTCTTCTCTCGACAGCAGATTTAGAAGCTGTTGATTTGTTACACGTTTATTAAAAGGTTTTTATAGCTTTGAAATGTAGCATTTAAATGTTATCACACATATTCAACCTAATTCTCTGATTCACAAACCAGAGGTCAGGCTTGCAGGAGCCTTTAAGTAAGAAGTCCATTTCTGCTTTCAAAGAAACCCTATATGTACATATAAGTTAGATGTATAATCTTACATATATATATATATACAACTTTTCTTTTTCCATTTTTAGTTATGTGATGATGCATTTTATGTCCTTATTTTTTGGAGATAGGACGGGGCAAGGAGGATTCGTCAATACTCGGTGACTGGTTACCAAGAAAAATTGATAGTCTTATTCACAAACTACAGTTTAGAATTTGGTACTCAGTATACTTAGCAATAAGAACAATAAGAGAAAAAAAAGAGAAAATCAATTATAAGTTACAACTTAGTCTTTGTATTTTACTAACCACTACAAAATCTTGATGATTTAAATAAACATGAATTGCTCTTAGGCTAGGGAAAAAAAATCAATAGAAAAAATATAATTAATGTGAAATTCAAAAGAGAAAGTATATAATCAATATACTATGGCAGAAAGAAAAAGTCAATCAGAGAAGCTCTTCTCTCATGCCAAGTCATCTTCCTAAAACTAGACAGCAAGACTTCAACTAGAAAAGTAATATCCATTTCAAATACTTTGCTCCATGAAAAAAATTGTCTGGTCTTATGTAAGAGTAACTAGACCCATTTGTTTCATTTGGAAGTGAATTTTTTTTTTTTTAAACCAAGCCTAAACCTGTTTCTCAAAGCTAGAGACAAAGAAAGATGGGACCAACGCCAATAGTGCTTACTGAGTCTGTAAGAGAAGAATTATGTGCCCTTCGTGGAAAGAAAGCTAGTTGTAATAATCCTACCTAAAGACAAACAATAGAGGCCCACTGTAGTATCTGCCAGAAATTGAATTAGGAAATCAAAAGAATAACAACAGCTGGGCTGGGTCTTGTATTGGTCACCTATTGCTCTACTGAGCTCCCAGCCAGAATGGCTCTCTTCTTTCAGTGTGATATACACACATAAAACCCCAACCACACTTTCTCATCAGAGTCTAAATTCCTTAGCCAATTAGTGTTATGATTTTATTACAGCAGTTGTTTGAATGTGAATTGCATTAGTTATTCCCCGTGATGGTCTCTGCTCCCAAGGGTTACTTGCTGAGGTTGAACAAACCATGAAAAACAGGGAGAAAATTCATGCTAAAAAATAATTCCTATTTTGATGTTTTATCAAATAGAGCACTAGGGCCAGATTTAGCCCCCAATGTTCCTTTTACCCAACTTGGTAATAGTTTAAAACAAAAGTTCACGAGAATGGCATATATTAAGAAAAGAAGAAAAAGGCATTGGCTAAGCTGTTGATGTTGAAAAGATCTCGTGAAATTCTTCCCAGAAACCATGCAAAAAGTTTGCTATCAGGTGCAGGCACAGAGAACTGACATTGGAATTACAAGCCTCAGTTTTTATGAAACTAGAACTCTACTGTGGTGCTATGTCTATATATTTCTGAACATTTACACTTCCCCTTTTGAAGAGGTTAAAGCTATATTACAGTAATGACTCACGCCACTGAAATGGTTTCATCTACTTCCACACTCACCTGCTATGTTCACAGATGTATAGTCATATACAAATTGATCAGTTTTGTCCTATTTTATGTGGATTATCCCAGTGAAAGTGGATGAAAGACTACCTAGATAGATTTTATCCCTGTTAGTTTATTCTAAACTGTCTGCAGATATGTTCAAATTTAGTTTGTAAGAATTCCCACTCTCACAATCTTGTCACTTGTTTTTCATTTTCTCTGCCATTCCCCGAGGTCTGTGCTCAGCAAGAAGAGTGTAGACCCCCACCTGCCATAAACATATTGACTTGGAATCTTTGCTTGTACACATACATCCCTCATGTTTGTTTCTTTATCAAGAAGTTTCCTCAGGGTTTAGGGATTCCCTGAGAAGGGTCTAGCTATATGAGGTATAAATGTTGTCACCAATAGTTCTGAGTCAGTGTATTTTTAAATTATGTGAGGATTTAGCTGAGTCACTTGCCCCGGGGAAGAGAAAAGAAAATGAAAAACAAAGAGCAGCATAATAATAGTGGGAATTCTTACACACACTGGGAAAAAAAAAGGATCTTGAATTATCTAGAGGAAATGTGGTGAAACTAGCCCTTCATTCTTTCATCTTTTTATATAATGTGGTACAGATGTGGTGTCAATCTTTCAGGTTTATAAACATTTTAGCATGTGCTCTTTGTATAATATACCAGGGGCTGTGAGGCGATATATGAACTTCTGCCTTTTAGAAGCTAAAAAACTAATGAGCAGTGCTGGGAGAACTGGACATCCACGTGGAAAAGACTAAATTTGGACCTGCACCTTTCTCCATTCACTAAAATTGATTCAAGATGAATAAAAGATTTAAATCTAAGGCATGAAACAATAAAAACCCTTGAAGAAAATGTGGAAAAAACAGTTGAAGGTATCCGCCTGGGGAAGGAAAGACTTTGTGAAGAAGACTCCAGCAGCAGTTGCTGCACCAACGAAAATAAACAAATGGGACTTAATTAAACTGAAAAGCTTCTGTACTGCTAAGGAGACAACAACCAAAGCAAAGAGACAACCATCAGAATGGGAACGGATATTTTTATATTAACAATTGGACAAAAGCTTGAAAACTAGGATCTACAGAGAACTCAAATTAATCCACATGAAAAAAGCCAACAATCCCTTTTATCAATGGGCAAGAGAGATGAATAGAACTTTCTCAAAAGAAGACAGATGAATGGCTAGCAAACATGAAAAAATGCTCATCATCCTTAATTATTAGAGAAATACAAATCAAAAGCACCCTGAGATATCATCTAACCTTGGCGAGAATGTCCCTCATCACAAAATCTCAAAACTGCAGATGCTGGCATAGATGTGGAGAGAAGGGAACACTTTTACACTGCTGGTGGGACTGCAAAGTAATACAACTTTTTTCAAGGAAGTATGGAGAACCCTCAAAGAATTCAACCTCGACCTCCTGTTTGATCCTGCAATCCCATTACTGAGCATCTACCCAGAAGAAAAAAAAAATCCTTTTACCATAAGGACACTTGTACTAGACTGTTTACAATTTGCCAAAATTGCCAAAAGGTGGAAACAACCTAAATGCCCACCAACCCAGGAATGGATTAACAAGCTATGGCATATGTGTACCATGGAATACTACTCAGCAATTAAAAAAGATGGAGACTTTACATCCTTTGTATTAACCTGGATTGAAGTGGAACCCATTATTCTTAATAAAGCATCACAAGAATGGAGAAGCAAGAATCCTCTGTACTCAATTCTGACACAAGGACAATTAATGACCTAGTACACGGTGAGGGGAGGGGGAAGGGATGAGTGGAGAAAGGGAATAAGGGAGGAAGTTGGGGAGACACAGTGTGTGACACACCTTTTGGGAGCAGGACAGTTATAAGAGGGACTTTACCTAACAAATGCAATCAGTGTCACCTGGTTCTTTATAACCACAATGAGTCCCCAACAATAAAAAAAAAAAAAATAAAGAAAATAAAATGGCAAATTCTGTTATGTGTTTTTTAAGCACAATTAAAAAGCACAATGAGAAGGCCAAGTGGGGTGGCTCATGCTTGTAATCCTAACACTCTGGGAGGCCAAGGCAAATGGATTGCCTCAACTCACAGGTTCAAGACCAGATTAAGCCAGAGCCAGACCTGGGTCTCTAAAAATAGCCAGGCATTGTGGCAAGTGCCTATAGTCTCAGCTACTTGGGAGGCTGAGACAAGAGAATCACTTGAGCCCAAACATTTGAGGTTGCTGTGAGCTGTGATGCCAGGGTATTCCACTGAAGGTGACAAGAAAGAGTCTGTCTCAAAAAGAAAAAAAAGGCACAATGAGATACTTCATCCTAGTGGGAGACCATGGTAGCTTGAACTAGGATGGTAAGAGTAAAAATATAGAAAGAAAAGGACATTGGGGTTTTAAACAGAATGGAGAAGCTTTGATGGATGAGTCACAGGAAGTGAATTAACAAGTGAAGTATAATAGACTTACAAGATAGTGTTAAGGGACATTTGAAGATCAGAAACTGAATTTATTGTGAAAACAACATGCTGGTTGCATGAATTTCTGCCACAACATTTGTCTGTTCAGGTGCAGGCGCAAAGATTGTTAAGAGTTGGAATCAGGCTCGGTGCCTGTGGCTCAAGTGGCTAAGGCACCAGCCACATACACCTGAGCTGGCGGGTTCAAATCCAGCCCGGGCCCGCCAAACAACAATGATGGCTGCAACCAAAAAATGGCCGGGCATTGTGGTGGACGCCTGTAGTCCCAGCTACTTGGGAGGCAGAGGCAGGAGACTCACTTGAGCCCAGGAATTGGAGGTTGCTGTGAGCTGTGATGCCATGGAACTCTATCCAGGGTGACAGCTTGAGGCTCTGTCTTAAATAAATAAATACATAAATAAATAAATAGAGTTGGAATCAGACCAAATTGGAGTTTTGAAGTATGTCTGACCGAAAAGACAGAAAAATATGAATATGTTCAAATGATGAATTTTAGAACCTAAATTGGAAAAGAAAGGAAATGAAAGAAAGGCATGTGGGTTTGAAGAAAATAGAGATTGGTAGACCAGAGGACTTGATGTAGTCAAATATAGGCATAACTGGGGGAAAATAGATTTAGTCAGAGAGCGTGATGTTTTAATTTATGATTTTGGAGGTGAAGCATTTTCACTGGCAGTTACAGATATAAAAAAGCCCAAGGTGTAATGGTAGCAGAGTCTGGCCAAAGCAGAATGGAAGAGAAGATTATTAGAAATGATATGGCAAAAAATGAAATAGCCAAGATATGCCAGTGTCTACTTGGACATTGATGTCACCAGCATAATGGCAGGTCTTGGAGAAGAGAAGACCATGAACCATATCCCAAAATATTCAATAAATAAGTGGAGGAGTAGGGGACAATAACTGTGGCAGAAAGGGTGCTAAAATAAGAGTGGCATTAGCCTCAAAAATGCGTGCATGCGCGTGCGCGCATGTGTGTGTGTGTGTGTAACAAAGGAAAGGAGATCATCATTTGGGAAGCATCATCAGTGAGTGAGGACTATAGTTCCACCACATGATCCTGAGGTATGGAGGCAGAATAATAACCACCGCTAGAGAAAAAATATAACTATGGGGAAGATGATATTCTCAATAGAAGCATTAGATTGACCCAGAACTTTTTTCCATATAGTTCATACTTCATTCCACAGCATCATCAGTCTCTACCTTTTCACATTTCTTAGAGAGAACCTTAAAGAACTTTGAATTTCCTGGGAAAAGTTCCAGGATACTCTCCATTCATCTTTGGAGGAGAAGGTGATATGCCAATCAGTTCCAGGTGA
>CAUYON010018078.1:0-12792 GCA_963573935.1 Arctocebus calabarensis
GTACATCTTAGAAGGGTACAGGTAAAAATTACTAAATGCAGAATATAAATGTTTTCATATAGTGATTAAAAGGCCATGAAGGCTATGTTAAATAGTTCAATGAAAATATTTCAGAATGTATATAAAGTCAGCACATTGTGCCCCATGATTGCACCAATGTACACAATTATAATTTAATAAACATTTTTAAAAAGTGCTGGGAAATAGAAAAAAAAATATTTAAGTTCTCCAAAACTTTTCACAAAGGTATATAGCAAATTAAGAAACACATATTCAAGAAAATCTGTGAAATCTCAGTGAGAATTGAAGAGTATATTCCTCCTGTTCCCTCCTTTCCCAGGCCAGTCAGTGCAATGGAAGCTCAACTCCAAAAAAAAAAAAAAAAAAAAGCCAAGATTGTAGATTGTACTATTCCCTTTCCCTCAAGCTCACAGTGAAAGGCTACAGGGTCTTCATGGTACAGTTAGGCTACCAGCATGTGTCATCCTCCCCAGCATCATGTTATTAAAGCTAAATTTCAGGCAAGTACTGCCAATGGATTGAGAGTTTCCTTTCCCACTTTGACACTTCTCTGTACCCCATGTGCATCAGAAATAAAATACTGGGGCCACAATCACTGTCATGTTAACTTACCAGTAGGGCAGAGGTTCAATGTCAGGAAAGGCAAGCCAAGAAAACCTACCACTTTTTCCCAGTGTGCTGCTCTTGAAATCTGGTCATCACTCTGGGAAAAGTAAGACAATCTCACCATCCCCAGTTCGGGAGCAGAAATTTAGAGATTTTTTTGTAGAAAAAGAGGTGGGCCAGAAGAACAGAGAACTCTGAATGGTACCTCAAAGGAATCGACTGTACTTGGGAAACTTAAAGCATGAGGGTGTTATCAAAAATAATGTAAATTTTGCTGTTAAACCCATAAGAAAATGCTGTTAACTCCTGCTAAAACACAGAACAGATAGTTTATAAGAAAGAACCAAGAAAACAGGCGGCTCAGGAAAGTCTCCTGGAGTCATGAACAACCTCAGATACTGCTTCAAAACCTTCAGAAGAACCTGATTCTAATTGACTCAGACTGTGGAGAAACTTATACACCAGGCAAGGCTTTGCTGAAAACAGTACCACAATCAGATGTCAATTAGTACAGCCTGAGGCGGAATACATAATAACAAAGGAGGTAGTTGGCTTAATAATGATCAAGGAAAGAGACAGCCAAACAGAGCTATGCTTAAAAAAAAAAAAAAATTATGTCAGTGACCATTTGCAAGTGTAAGGCCTCCCCTTTTAAGGATTATAAATAGAGCCTCCACATTGTGAGAAAAATAGATTTCACTAAAATGGTCCAACCAAATCTCTTAGTAAATAAGGAAACAACAGCAGCAAAGAAGATAAAAACAAAAATAAAAAGGGAGTAGATATAAAAAGATTCACAACGGGCACATCTATTAAACATACAGAAAGCCAAGACAAGGTGAAAATCTTAAAAGCAGAAAGAGGAAAAGAACTTGTCCTGTGCAAGGAACTTAATTATAGTTAATACCAATTTCTCATCAGAAACACTGGAGTCCAGGTGGCAGTGGAATGGCATATTCTAAGTGTTAAAAGAAACACAATGTTAACCAAGAATCTTATATGCAACAAAAGTATATTTCAGGATGAAGTCAATGTAAGAATTTTCCCAAATAAACAAAGAATGAGAGTATCCATAACAAACATGCCTTACAATAAATACCAAAGGAAGTTTCTGAAAATAAATGACCCAGAAAGTAATTCAAATACACTCACAAACATCAGGTAAAGTTAAAGGTAATTATTCAGTTATTAAGTACAATACATGCAGAGATTTGTTACTTCTATTAGTTATTAAAAGTAATTTTATAACATGATATGAATATAACTGTCTTGTTAGAATTATAGAATATATTTGATAATCACAGCATGAGAGATGTAGAAAAGAGCAAAGCTGGCTGGTGTAAAGGAATGATGTGAGAGATTGATGTAAATGTATAGGAATAACTAAGAGAAAAATCAGAAGTGATTAATAAGAAGGTTAATATATCAAACTCTACAAATACATATTTACTCTTTTTTCTCTCAATATATTTAGTTCATCAAACCACTGTCCTGCTCCCCAACCCAAACCATGTTCATTATTCTCTGGCTTTTATTTTTACATATTTTACTGAATAAAAAAAACTCCCCTTTAGTTGTTCTTAGTTTTTGCATCTTGACCATGTGTATGTAATCTTTCAGAACTATTTTTCATTTAAGATTATATGGCCAGTATTTATCCGTACAGTTGTATGTCACTGTAACTCATTCCTTTCAACTGCCACGTAATATTCCAGTGTGTGACTTCATTTCACATTCATATCTTTTTTTGAAATTGTTCCCCTAAAGACATCACTAAGATCTATAAATCACTGTTAATAATTTCAGTATTTCAATGTGAAGTCCATCTTTGAATAAGAGCTTTCAATCAAGTAGTACCTGGTTCTCTGAACAATTATGTGGGCAAGACTTAATCTTTCACTACACACAAAAGTATTCCCATTAAAAAATAAAACAGAAAAAAGGGCATTTATTACATCACCTTTTTATTATAAACAACAAGTGGCAAAATAAATCAATGTCTAAGCTATTCAGTGATTTTAACACCAGGTTGTCTTTTGTTAGGAAAAAAAAAAAGAGGTTATTTTTGCAATCTTTACTTCCTGACAAGTGGCTTCAGACTTAAATAGATGGGCTTGTTTTTAATGGACTCCCTTCAATGGAAGCCTTATAGATTGTAGACACTGTATTTATAAGTGTATAGCTCTGAGCTGCTGTTTCTGAAATGGCAAGCATTAAAGACCTTCACCAAGTTTCTTCCAGTCAGGACCAGTTCCAAAACATCCTATGTGCCAATGGCCAGTGTGAGTTGGTGGCCTGGATATACAGGATTCCAATCTCTGCTGCTGAAGAGCTAATCTTACTAATCTTGGATACAGAACAAGGTCCCACTGGGCCCTTTCATAAACTTGATAAGCTTTTCTCTTTGACTCATCTTGTTAATTGAGGTTTTTACAGATGGCTGTATTGGTTATCATTATCAAGAGCAGGACAAAGCTTTTGGTTTTGTTCCTTTTTCTGCCCTGTAAATTACTGCCTTTATAGACACTGAACATGCTCTGTTAACTGGGACACTTCTCTCCTCACATAATTTTTACTGGGCCAAGTGATTACTGAGGTACCTTCCTTCAGGCAGGTACTGTTTTTCTCATTATAATTTTATAATAACATATTATGTTCTGTGTCTAGTGAGAGGAGGGGAAAAAAGAGATTTGGGGAAATTCAAGCAGCAGCTGTAAGTAGACTGTATGGAATTGAGCAAGCACAGAGCTGTATGAACAGGATTCTCCAGAAAAACAGAACCATCAGTGTATAGTGAGTAGATAAATATAGACATATGTGGACCCCTCTCTCCATACATGTGTGTGTGTGTATATATATACACACAATATATATGTTAGTGTGTGTCTATATACTCATATATATAATGGGAATTGGTTTATGTGATTCTGGAAGCCAAGAAGTTCCACCATATGCCTACTGTCTGCAAGCCAGAGAACCAGGAAAGCTGTAGGTGAAATTTTTAGAGGCCCTACAACTACAGCCTCATCACCTCGTAGACCTGTCAGCATGAAATGCTCCCTCCTGCCTCGGAGGGCTTAGAGATGCTGCTTCATCTCACTGACCTCCCTCCAAGCTCTGCTCTCTCGTGTTCCTTCACCCATCTCTTACCTTCTCATAGTTAATCCCCACTCATTCATCACAATTCAGTTCAAAACCACTTCCTCAGCTCCACATTCCCATAGCGCCTTACCTGTCACTTTTATATGACACTTCTTACCTGCATAATTAAATAATCACAAAATTCACATTATTCTTCTCAGCTCGATATTAAGCTGAGGGCAGTGGCCACAACTGTCTATATTTACCTTTGTGCTATCCAGGTGGTAGTCATGTAATAAATGTTTACAGAATGAAGTAGCAGATGTATATACACTAAAGAATTTATATCAAACTTCACAAGGTTTAAAGAATTTCTAGTATCCATGTGCTTTACAATACGAATCTCTGGTGATCACTAATTCCTTTTCAGGATAAAAAAAAATGAGAGTATTTTCTCTGGAAAGTTAAAAAATAACCCAAGGATTTAAGAAAAGATCAAAGGACAGGAAAATGTAAAAGAGAAACATAAAATATACAGAGAAGGCCCTTGGAGAATTGCTAAAAGTTGTATGATTATACCAACATAGACTTCAATGCTTTCAGCAAAGAGGAGGTACTAATTAGTAGAATAATCTTTGTTTCCCAGTTTGAGAAATTACTGTGATTGCTTTTCCTCCAGTGCCATGCCAGGCCTTAATGGTTTTAAAGATTAATTGATGGCATGTGAAAGCCAACTAGCTAATTAATGGTTGCATGTCACCTACATGCCCTGAAGAATGTGTGTTCACACTGCACAGGTATCTAGGTCCGAAGTGTTCCTGTGTATTGTTTTATCTGTTGCCATGTGACTTCCACATTTCTTCTCCTGTCATCCAGACTGCTCACCATGTGTCCACAGTGTCTCATGGCTAATTTGTAGAAGAAGATCTACATATGTGTATATTTTACACTTAGTAGTGAATGTCTTACCTGCACTGATCAAAATTCCTCCCACTTCAATAACTATCGTAACATTTTCTTACATACAAGGTTAATTTTGGATATCAATTTCGTGTCTAAGTTTGAATTAAAAAAAATGAAGATTTCTTATGTGAAACTTGCCTATTCAGAAAGTTCTAAGAAATGGAGCAAACAGTTGATCTCAAAGTGTTTCCCTAATAGAAATTTTAAAAAGTCACAAGTCCTTCTACCCATAGGATCAAGAAAAGTTGTTTGGAGTTTAGAGCAACTTGTTTGCTGTAGACAAACTCCTCTTATTGACTGCATACTAATTTTTTGCATGGTTACAAGAAGCTGAAACATGAAATTAAACCTCAAATATATTAAATTTACAAGGTTTATGATAACTTTTTGCAAATTAACCTATTTCTGCTTTGCCCTCTTCATTTTTCTTTGTGACCCTAATTTCTTAATCATTCTATTTATTTCTTCTAATGAATTTAACCCCAGAAACTGCATAAAATTCTTTAGAGGAAAAAATTTAAAAAATAACTAATTGATTAAGAATGTAAAATCATTTCTATAAGTAAATGCTCTCTCGTTCTATAGTAAAAGCACTGAAGCATAGGGGAAAATCACCTATTTCCCAAATCCTGTTTCCTCTGGTTTCCAATTTTATTCAGAAAATACTCTGAGCTTTGAAAAGGTCCCAGGACATGAAATAGTCATATGCAAATAACCATTGTAGCTGTTAATTTCAATATGTCAAAATTTTAGATTTACATCTCTCTATGGATATCAGCGTTTTCAAAAGAGGATGACATCCCTGATTTCATTCTATTAAGGCATTTAGAGTAAGCAGTCCCACACTACTCTCTAATCACTCAGCAGAGAAGAAGTTTAGCTATGCAGGCACAGAGTGAAATCCCTTGTTTCCCGAAATGTACTGCAAATAGAAATTTTGGGCAGGCCACGCATTGCCTCTTGGAGAGATTTGCGATTTCTTCTTGCAACTAAGAGCTCTGTGCTTGAACTCCACATCCATGGTGGCTCTCCCTGGCAGGCACCCATCCTCGCCTCCAATCTTTCTGTTGCATGTTGCTTACACTTGCTACCCATTCCCTATGGAGCAAGACATCTTGGCTGATTGGAATAACAAAACCCTCTCTTCTGTTTATAAGAATTAGCTCGTTTCTGTACTGTCACTTCGTCACCATGTGTACAGTAACTTCTGACAGAGGCCCAGAGAACCTAATAGGTGAAAAGTCACTTCCACTGGAGTAAAGGAAAGAAAGAACACCTGGGCCTTCCTGGTTCCATCTCTGGCACCACCTTGCCATGAACAACCATGGTTTAAATCCCCTGCATCTCAATTTCCTCACCTATAAAGTCAGAGGACTGGACTGCAGGAGGAATCCATTAACTTTAATCTGCATATAACCCCTTAGGCATCTTGTTACAATGCAGTTCTCTATTCAATGTATCTTGAGACGGGAATAGATCTAGGATTCTGCATTTTTAACAATTTTCTGAGGTGATACTACTAATGTTGCTGATCTGTGAAGCACATTTGAGTAGATAGGGAAAGAATCATAGAAAGTATTTGATTTCATTAAAATACCTAAAGATGAGATGCCAGTAAATGAAAGAATTTTTTTTCAGTAGTGTTATTGAGAGAAATTCACTTCAGTTATTGCATCCTTTGTGATAGTTAATAGAACTTAGTCTTAAACTATTCCTCCTTCTTTCTACAACTCCTTTGCCTTTAATGAAGAATAAAACTGTTATCCAATATCATGAATCAACAGTTTATTTCTGACATAGTCTAGAGATGATGAAATTAACATCAGAGCAATCACAAGCCAGAGCTGGATTTGAACCCAGGACTCCAACAGCGATATCTCTCAGGACCTCTGCTCCAAAGAATGAACTAGGGGACTCCAATCTTGCTGCTTTCATCCAATCCCCAGTTGTGTCAGTGTTACAGTTTTAAGAACTCAAACAATCATTCTATGCAGAAACAAAAGCCTTAATACATAGGTACAGGGGAACAAAGGAAGCAGAAATGCTCTGGCAGGCTTAGAACTTGGAAGAAATGCCATCACCAGGATGAAAGACCAGGCCCACCCAGGGCTCATCCGAGATGCCTGTGAGCTTTGGAAGACATTTGGGCAGCAGACTCAAGGCTAAGTCTCCCCATCAGCTGCATCTTTAACTCTTACTCAAACATTTCTCCTATGTGCCAATTAAACTTATTTCCATAAATAATATTTGGATGAAATGGAACTGTTTATTCATAGTTCTCTGGATGAATTAACAGTCCCCCCTTTTAAAACCAGGCAGGTAGATGACGATAGATGATAGATTCCTAAATTTATTCTAGCTAAATATGCGGTGCAAAAAAAGCAAGTAACGAATTATTTTAAAAGCCTGTTTCCGTGTAAAATCACCGTTTTACATGTACCCCTAGGAAACTCTAGCATTACTCCTGAACTAACTGTGTCCTGCTCGAGGTCTCATTCTATCTTGAAGAAAGCTCTCAGCCTCACCCACTGCGTCTTACATGCCTCTGAGGCCATGGTAACGTGTGTGCATTTGTGTAAGGCACAGGAGGAGAAAACTCTTCTTTTTTCCTTCTGTTCAATTCATATAGCAATACTTACTGAGCATAGGTGGTATAATCCCACAAGGTACTAGAAAAATGTGTCCAGACTAACCCTAACCTTCTGTACCCGACTTTTGTTCCCAAATCATATACACTTTCCACTTCACACACTTATTTTCCTGATTTTGTAGAATTACTGCATCTATGACAACATTTTCCAGAAACATTTTTCTTCATGACTTCCAGAGGTACACAGGAGAGCAGGAATGTCAGGCAGCATGTGCTACCAGAAGTCTGAGACAGTCCATTTTTTCCTGGAGCTGCGACAGCCAAAGGCAGGTCCAGGGACTCTGCGCTTTATTGCTTCTGGATAAAACATGTAGGAATACGTTACATATAACATAGCATCTGCTCTCTGGAGCAGATTGAGACCATTGCTAGCAAATCCTACTCAAGAGTGAGATTTTCTCTTCTTCTTTGGTTTCTGTATTAAACAGAGTGCAGAGAGCAGCAAATCAATACAAAAATTCCCTGAAAATGCAATATGCATTTCTGTCCTTTTGGAAACCTGTTGCTGGCTTTACCAATAGAGGTTCCCACCTTCTCTTCTCTGGCTGAGAAAAGACGGACCAATCTTAGGGACCGTCCTTGTGTGGATCATCTTGGCATGATCTGCTGGAAAGGGTGGAATGTACCCTCTTCAAGTAAAGATGACCTTCCCCATGGAGGATAAAGCGCCAACTAAATTAATTAGTATCCCGGAGCACACACATAGTCGATACGTAACTGGAGACATTACGTTGGTAATGTACCTGCTCTAACTTGCAGTAATTCAAACTTCGGTAAGTATTCATTGAATTCCTACTATGCGCCCAGAAATAAGCTAGACTCGATAAGAACAAAAAGTGGCAATAATCATAAAGAAGGCAAACGTGACTAAACCAGAGAGTGTGTGAAAACACTTTGTCAGCGAGAAAGGTGTGAAAACATAAGAAGTTATTTCTGCGAAAGCTTTATTTTCTTAAGCCTAAAAGGAAATATATTTATAGGCATATTAACATATGCTTTATTCTAGGAAAGAAAAGTTTCAAGTCTTATACAACAAAGACATATTATTTACAATTTATGACCTACCCAGAGTCGGTATTATTTTAAATATCATCTTGAGGAAACAGTCATCCTGTGATATTTGGTAGAATCTGATCTCTTGACTACAGAGAGAAATAGTTTTTAAGGGAGTCTTCAGCAGCAGCACTCAATATGACAAAGCAAATGCAAACTGGGTCTAATAGCTAAAGACTTTTTGACTTTTTAAGATGTTCAATTGAACATTTAAAAGGTTTCATCTCATATCAGTTCTGGAAAGCCCCCCTGGGGCAGGCTTAAGTAACTATGCCATTAGGCACTCAGCTGCAAATTGCCTATTAAGTCTGACTGAAACTGTAAAATTGCTTTTCACAATGCAAATTAATGTAAATAAGAACAATTGGTTACACATATCACAGGCTATCAAATTGTCTGCAGATGAGGCATACTTTCCCCCCTCTTTCTGAATTAGCATTACTTTAAAGTTATATTTAGTAGGTTTTAACAGGCTTGGGTGTCCCTGTGATAAATTATACAAATTTATTATAAGTAGTACATGTGTCCTATGTATGTTATCTATTATATAAAATATAAACCTCCTTTTATCTATGTCTGAGGGCTTTTACATTACGGTTCAGGCTATTTACCTAAAAAAAAAAAAAAAAAAAACCTTTTAAAGCTTCAGAACTTAAGTTACAATACAATCATTCAGTTACTAAACATTATTCAAAACATTTATCTTTATTTAACAAATGTATCTTAAGATTGAAAAAATTTAAAGATAGGTTATAAAAATGGCAAACATTTTCTTTATTAATATGCTCAGAAAAACTTTATTGTCATTATAATTATGATTATTATTATGAAAA
The DNA here is from genome assembly GCA_963573935.1 of Arctocebus calabarensis. Lineage (NCBI taxonomy): Eukaryota > Metazoa > Chordata > Mammalia > Primates > Lorisidae > Arctocebus > Arctocebus calabarensis. The sequence goes on from CAUYON010018078.1 coordinate 9,208, forward strand.
GTTTCAAGTTATTTAATTTGTTAAACCCTTAGCTTCCCTATAAGTCAAATGAAAGCAATAACATGTCAGTGTTAAACAAAAATCTCAGTATTTGTCCCCATAGCCAAATGAATGAGGAGAAGTGGTGTACAGAGAAGAACAGAGAAGTTTCTTCATTTGCCAGCAAATGAGGAAGATGTCAGACTCTCCACATAAAGTACCATCATCCTCCCTGCAGGAGAAACACAGAGCTTTCAAGGAGTTTTCAGCATCAGGTTATTGGTGTTTAACTATTGCATCTCTGGTAAAGATAATCTCATGACCTCTGCCCCGACAAATCTGTTAAGTCGTCTCCTTTGGTACCAAAAAATAAAGAACACGCCTGATTACTGGCTTTGGGGAGGGATGCAGGATTTAATTCCCCAAAGAGTGGAAGTTAAAGAGACAGTTTGTAAAACAGTTTTGCCCTCATTCAGGCCTTTGCCTCTGTGGTGTAAGTAATAGGAATTATTGAGGGGTTACATAAAATGTGATATGCTGATATTCAAAGGAATTTATAAACAATATTTTTTATTCACTCCATTTCCCCCTTTTTTTTTTCCAGCCTAAATTAAGAACAAATTAAGATTCAGGCAATAGAATGAAAAATAGTGCCTTTATTTCTGAAAAAGCTGTAATGACGAGTATGGCTTGCTAACATCTGTACCCGATCCAGAACTAAACTGACCATCCTTACGAGGCAGAACCCTCCCCACCCAATTTACCACCTGATTGAGAGCAGGTGAGAACAAATCCTCTTTGCCCACATCATCTCAAAGAGTACCGACCAACGAGAGACAAAATATGGGATGCAATGAGAGACAAAATCTGGGGTGCAATGGGAGACAAAATATGGTCTACTGAAGCTGCCTTCACAAAGAAACAGAAAGCAAAAAATAAAAATTCCTCCACACGATATTTGTAAACAATATTTGTAAAGACCTCACTGGAGGGAGACGATAAATGTTGCTATAGTGTCCTTAATTTATTTATTCATCATGATTATTCTGACAACTCTGAGCAAGAACATGGAACATCACAACTTGATGGCAGTGGAATAGACAGGTGGTAGCCTGGCCTGTGCACACACACGTCCTTATATTCTTAGGGCTGTTGCTATAGTAACAAACAGAATTGCTGTTGAGTCCTAAATAACCACCAAGGATGGTTTTAAGAAGGAACCTTAGGGATTAGAATTCCTTCTTGGCTTTTTGTCCCAATCTGTTCATTTTCTCCTAAGCTACAATATTGGAGAGATTTCATACTATAACTGTAACGTGGACTGAGGGTCCTTGAACGATGACACCAGAAAACTTGAGCATTTGGGGGATTTTAACCACAACCTGATATAAGTTCTCACTAAAGAATGTAGAAATACTTGATACTATCATTTTCTCCTCAACATTTTAAGATTTCAATGAAAAGGAGTGAGACAAAAATACTTTAATTTTAATATCTATTATAATATTCAGGAAGCTGCCAATTAATCAACGGATATTTTTAAGCACCTTCTGTCATATTTTTATCATTGTGCTCAATAAATATGAGACAAGACTCCAATCTATTTGGAAATAGAATTTATGGAAATAATCCAGGAATATTTTTTAAAGTGCCTGACTTAATAAACAATATTTTCTCAATTAGAGTGAAAAATATAATTTTTCCATCACATAGTAAAAAAATCCATGTGAAATCATCTACAAAACTTTATGAGATCCTTCTAATACTATTCAGAAGAAATGATTGAGACATTGCTTTCAATTTTATATAGTTCTGTGAAATGGTATAATTCAAGTAGGAAGGACGCTACACAACTGAGTTTTTCTTTTCATTGCTTCCTTACATCCAAAGTGCAGTGATAACCTTTGACTCGATGTGACATAAAGTGGTAAACTCATTAGAAAGATGTCACACTGCATTTCAGAGGATATCACAGATGAATTTTTCTGTAATCTCTATACATTTATAAATAATATATGAAGCAGAATTTATACATATAATTTTTTTCAGAGTAACAAAGAGAGATTTTATTTAGAAAGAACAAAGAGAAAGTTTAGAGTACTTCCAAAGAGAGTTGGAAGTGGGTCCCTCTCATGGAAGAGAAAAGGTAAGAGAGATTGAACCTCAAAGTCCTGCAGGGCTATAAATACTCTCTCCATTGGAAATTGGCTGCAAGTCTTTCATTGGCTCTCTGTGCCTCCAGGCAATATTACCTTTTCTTAGGAAGAACAAAGAGAAAGGTTAGAGCACGTCCAAAGAGAATTGGAAGTGGGTCCCTCTGGGGGAGGAGAAAGGGAGAGAGAGAACCAGAGTTTATATTTTTATGTCTCTTTTAGCTGTTCTCACACATTATTAACCATTAAAAGTAATACCAACCAGAAAATAATTTCTCTGGAAGCAAAAATAAATAATTACCCAAGTCCATGGAGGGAGCACTCAACATCCTGGCAAGAGCAAAATTCAGTCTTTATAAATTAAATAAATAAATAAATGCATACATACAGATTGTGGGAGCACCATGCAATGGTGTTACCTTTATATCAGGTTCAGAAAATCTGAAAATATCATAGCTTTGATATTTAAATTATTATTTTCTCCCCCACGCAACCCTCGGTGTATGGGGCCGGCACCCTACCAACTGAGCCACCATCAAATGTGTTTCTACTGATTAATTCAAGTTATTTTTATTCATGTTGTGTATTCAATGCTGTTGGTACACCCTACTTCATCTGAGTATAAGCAATTGTTACTTCTCCTGCATAGTGCAGGATGGGAGTGCCAAATAATTAAAGTTCCTAGGAATAGGCTGAGACCATGCAGGATTGACACCACCTGCAACGTCACTGAGGGGTGAGGGGTGTTCTATTATAGATTGTCCCCAGAGTTCACCATCGTATTTGGGCATTAGTTTCCCACAGCACAACCTTGCTGAATAACACACTTTATTGGATTTCTTTCATTTTCTAGCTTACTTTATTACCAGCATTTCCTGAATGACCATGCAAATAAACTTACCTGTACTCAAATCTGTCTGAATGTGTTTAAACAAAATCGGGTTGACCAAATGTCAGTGACACTGAAGAAATAGTTTGAAATGTGTCCTGGGATCACTGATAGCTTTGAATACGTTCTGTGTCAATTTGTGTAAGATATAAAACTTTGTCATGGGTAGGAGAATAGGTTTTCTCTTTGTCATTGCAGGAAGACCTGAAAGAACCTCATTTTCATTGAGGTTATGGGAGACCCTGTATTTCGTCTAGCAAAAGAGCAGAGAGTTATCGTATAGTCCCTTATCAAGCTTTAGATACATTTTTCAGAGGATTCTGGTAAATTGCCTTGCACTAAAAATAAAAACAGATAAAATTTGGGGTTGGAAATCTTTATTAATCTGAAGGAAATTTTAGAAAGCATGGAACTGCGTTTAAGACAAAAATGTATCCACTGACAATAAGGGAAATACTTTATTTCGGTAATTTCATGTTTGAGTATCATTATCTTCTCTTCCTCCTTGGCTGTTATTGGCTAAAGAGGGTGTTCACCGAATGCCAGAGATACTCGATAAGAATC